>JACXGM010000278.1:33251-50845 GCA_016801145.1 Umbra pygmaea
GATTGCATGGGGTAAAATATTCCTTATGATTGCATGGGGTAAAATATTCCTTATGATTGCATGGGGTAAAATATTCCTTATGATTGCATGGGGTAAAATATTCCTTATGATTGCATGGGGTAAAATATTCCTTATGATTGCATGGGGTAAAATATTCCTTATGATTGCATGGGGTAAAATATTCCTTATGATTGCATGGTGTAAAAGATTCCACAGCTGCCTATTGGACCATGTGCTCCTACCGATCTTCTCGTTGAGAGAGCGGATGTGGTTCTGGAGGTATGCGTTGTCAGGGGTGACGGGGGTTAGTTTGGTTCCTGGAGCAACGGTGGTGGGGTTAGGGGGGGCAGTGACGCCCTCTAGCTGGTCCTCTAAGCGCCTACACCTGGCCTTCAGAGCTGCTACCTCTTCCTCCAGAGAATGGGTATAGGCAGGGGTACCTGCCACTGATAACACAAACAAAACAGCACACACAACACATATAGACAACACAGCACACACAACAAAACACAAAAACACATACAGACAACAAAACACAACATATTTTTAAATGCTAGTCACTTAATAGACACTCTTCTACAAAGTGACTCACAGCAACTACAGGAACATCCCATGAAGGGTAAGGAGCCTTGCTCAATTCCCACTTGGGAATTAAATAGCAAACCTAGCGATTTCAAGTCGGACTCCCTACCCAACGAGTTATGACTATATTACTGTCCTTCCATGTCCTGAATGCTGACGGTAAAGCCTCATGTCCACATAACTAACAGATAGCTGTTAACCTGTCTAAACATTTTCCCGCTTACAGGTTAGCACTTAGGTGTGTGAAGGTACTGTTGACACAGTCGGACACCTGTTAGCCGGGGGTTTCGGTCGGACACCTGTTAGCAGGGGGTTTAGGTCAGACACCTGTTAGCCGGGGGTTTAGGTCGGACACCTGTTAGCCGGGGGTTTAGGTCGGACACGTGTTAGCCGGGGGTTTAGGTCGGACACCTGTTAGACGGGGGTTTAGGCTAGCTCTAATTTAGCGGGTGTCAGCAGGTTGGGGTGGATCCAGCATGTCTGGGGCTCTGAAGGGTTGGCAGTACACAGTGTTGATACCTGATTGGCTGAGCACTGCAGCGCTGTCATTGGGCTTGGCTGAGTCCTGAGCTGGAGGCTGGAGTAAAGGAGCTGCAGGGATCTGGGTGGAGGTTTGAGGGGGCGCGGGCAAACGAGAAGGCAGGCTGAGGTCCTCCATGTCCTTCCTCATCTGGGCAATGACCGCTCTCAGACTGCTGTTTTGCTGTTGCAGCCGATTGATCTCCTCAGACGGGAGCTCCCTTACAGTTAAGACACCAGCACGACATCTCTGGCTCTGCACGCGACAATAAATACACACTAACATGAGACTATAGATACACACTAACATGAGAGTATAGATACACAATAACATGAGACAATAGATACAAGCTTACCTGAGAGTACAGATACACGCTAACATGAGAGTACAGATACACGCTAACATGAGAGTACAGATACACGCCAACATGAGAGTACAGATACACGCCAACATGAGAGTACAGATACACGCCAACATGAGAGTACAGATACACGCCAACATGAGAGTACAGATACACGCAAACATGAGAGTACAGATACACGCTAACATGAGAGTACAGATACACGCTAACATGAGAGTACAGATACACACTAACATGAGAGTACAGATACACACTAACATGAGAGTACAGATACACAATAACATGAGGTAAATCCATTTAGATATTCTTGAGTTATATGCAGTTAGTTAGAAGTGAACTACAGTGTTGTTTTAAATGAGTAGGCACATTTCAATGAAAATATAAAAAATAGCCTGAATCGGGTCATGAACCCCAAACCTTCTGATTCAATGACTGACACTGTTTATGTTGAACAACGCAGTAGTTGGTGCTGTGAATGAAACTCCAGAGTACACTGAACAAACAAACAGACACAGACAGTTCTGTTGTCTCCACTCTGAGTCCATTGGTGGGGGAACAACGACAAAGTGTAGAGCCCTGAGTGTAGAGCCCTGAGTGTAGAGCCCTGAGTGTAGAGCCCTGAGTGTAGAGCCCTGAGTGTAGAGCCCTGAGTGTAGAGCCCTGAGTGTAGAGCCCTGAGTGTAGAGCCCTGAGTGTAGAGCCCTGGTTACACAATAATATGCGGCCAGTTCCAATCCATGACCACTAGATGGAGCTACAGTTCTGATTGGAGCAGTTGCATGAAGGCAAAAACCATTTCAATCATCATGCATCAATTCTCATTATTGTTTGTTCAAAACATACATTAAATCTAATCCCATGACCATGCCAAAGGTGGTTTATGAAAGACAGGTATCCAAAATATTAAAAAGTATCAGTAAAGTGCCAGCCTTTATAACAGTGGTCCTCAAACCCTTCCATGGAGGGCCTAGTGTATGCAGGTTTTCACTTTTACCTTGTACAAGCCTGATGGAGTAGCTCACTAATTGGTTAGTATCTCCCCTCACCTGGCAGTCTAGGTCTTAATTATGCTCAAATTGAAGAGAAAGACCAAAAACCAACATACACTAGGCCCTTCATGGAAGGGTTTGAGGACCACTGCTTTATAATGTCAAACCACCAAAATTATGTCAACCAGTTTGACAGAAGATATAACTGGTCAAGTGAAAAAGGATACTCAGATTCTGCTTGAAAATTTAGGGCACAACCTGTTCTGAAAGCAGTTAACTCATGACCCTTGGCCCTGGGCCAATAAGGTGACCTGTTTTACATTTACCATAACAAACAGCTGATAAGAACTGTCCCTAAGAACTGATCCAGAGTCAGGTCCTGTTAGTTAAGAATAGGTCCCTAGATCTGTCCTTAGAGACATCATGTCCTCATTATGTGGGCCTAATGCACTTAAGATATATGCAGGGTGACATTATCAGTAATAAAACGCAAAGTTGACAGTATCATTTCATAGACAGAAGCTGTATGAATTAGTTGTTCCTGATCATCATTGTTCAGTCTAGCAGGCCTGAAATGAGCTAACATACAACAGCCACAGATTTTCACAAATCAATTGTCACACTCTACATCCACGTATCAGATTAATCTCTTTTACACCACAAAAAGATCAAATGCTAGCATATAGGTGATGATTATGTTCTTAAAAGTATGTAATTTAAAGGGTATAAAGATGTTTATATGGTATAAGCATGGCTAAATGGTGATTTAAACTCGGCAACATTCCTGTCTGTGTTTGATAGGACCCCGTGTGCCAGTACTTCACAGGACAGAGAGGGGCCATCCTTCACAGGACAGAAAGTGGTCCTTCACAGGACAGAGAGGGGCCATCCTTCACAGGACAGAGAGGGGCCATCCTTCACAGGACAGAGGGGCCATTATTCACAGGACAGAAAGTGGTCCTTCACAGGACAGTGTGGCCAGGGAAAGACATCATCAGACAGGCAGTGTGGAAGAGTAGAGGTCAAGAGCTCTCAAGTATGGTACACTGCTGTCCAAAGATACCTTGACATGAAAAACGTTGAGGATGTGCAGGGGCCTCAGACTGGGGGTAAAACCAATACTGATTACCAGGGCCCAAGGGGAGAGAGGGCCGTTGAAAAGTCTGGAATATATTTTATATATATATATAACATGGGGGCCAATCAGGACTGCCTTTGCATATGGCCAAGGTTCTTGTGCTAAGCCCCTGAGTATGTGTGTGTGTGTGTAAGCGGCACGTCTTTTACATCTACGATATCAGTAAAAGATTCATTAAGGTAATTAGGCAAGCCAATATCTAGGTCCAATTGGTGACAAAAGATAGCCACTCTTGGGAATAAAAGGAAAGTTGAAACCCAACCTGATTGGGCATTGGAGCCTTGCCCTGGGTGTAGGGGAAGTGTCAACAGGCAGGCATAGTGGTCAGGCAGACAGCCAATCTGAAAGGGCAGAAGGAAAGGGCACCTCCTAAAAAAGGCTGTGGGCAGAATAAGAGCCCCCCTCTAGGAATTAGACGTGGTCGATAACAGTGCCTGGTGTTGAGAACAATCATTATTTTGAAGGAACAGGACCATCAAGAGGAACCTGGACATTACATTAAAGGGATAACAAACCATTGGTATTGACTGACATAATAGTGAAACTACTTCATAAAATTATCCAGTGACAACTGCTTTTTCGTGTTCTGAGGCCGTAAGCAGACTACGTTTTCTAAAATACATGAACAGATCAGGAATACAGGTTTGAGGCTGTGAACTCTAGCCTGGGAACCTCGGTAGCGCTAGGCCTGTCCAGATGTCAGGCGAAGGAAGTTATGAACCCAGAAAAGCTAATTAGCTATAGGATCAGATGGAGAGTAATAAGAGCCATATGGGAATAGTGGTGGGGTTGAATCTAGCTGAGGGCCAATTGAAGGCATCTACTCCCAGCCTCTTCATCTCTTCAGTCTAACTGCTCTGTCCTCTCAGATACTGCTACACATAGGATTTATGTTCCCTGGAAAAACATTTGGGTAATGCTTACTGTTTATTGTGGACATTGATAAACCACTCCTTTTGCCATGAATAATCAAGAGATGTTCAAATCTGTCCTGGTTGTTGTGAACTTTGACCTTGTTGCTGCCAACAGTGTCATGGGAACTGGACAGCTGAACATGTTCTAAATTCATCTGTTTAAATTTACACCGACACTGCTTTCATTTCTTCACATTCACAACAATATATTATTGGGCGCAGATTGATCATTAGTTAAAGGAGCAGTCAGAAGTTTGCCAGTTCGATACCCGACTGTGGTCGTTGTGTCCTTGGGCAAGGCACTTTACCCTAATTGCTCCCAGGTCGTTGCTGTAAATTAGAACTTGTTCTTAGTCAACTTACCTGGTTAAATAAAGATTGAAAGGTAAGATTTTTAAAAATTATAATAAATTATCCGCCTGCCATAATTCTGAATAATTAATTAATGTGTTTTTCCATAATGATTGGCTACTCTAAACAGTGTCTGATATGTTCTGGTGAATATTTAAATATATAATGCATTAACATATGATAGACACATAAGCGTTTTCAAAAGGGAATCTTATAGATAGCCTACAGGTTTGAGCAGCCCATGACTGCCATGCAAATGTAATCGATGGTCAACTTCATATTTAACACAACAGAGCAGTTACACACTCACATTCTCCTGCCCTGATCCCTGTCAACACAGCAGGCCTGTAATATTTCACAGTAAAAGCCAAAATCCTTGAATGTAATAGAATAAAACAGGACTTGAGTGTGACAGAATGAAACACATTCACATATGCCTAACACAATGTAGTTTTACCAAGTGGTTGAACTCATGTCCTTCACAAACATCACTACTGAAACCTCAGACAGGAACAGCTCAAGGACAAATCTACATACATTTCACGGCCTTTAAGTGTCACACTCTCCCACCACAGTCTCTTTTAATAGCACCCCTACACAAACACACATATATTTATTACACACCCTCCAAGCTGGTCATTGGTTAAGCTCGTGAACAATGTGAAAGTGTAAAGGTGGCTGTAGCCGGTTGCCACGCTATAAGGTCAGTCAGAATGTTAGAGGGGGGTTCAACTTCATGTCACTCAGTCAGAAGCTACAGCATCTCTGACTGAACTATTTAAAAACCCTCACCCTAGTGACGGGGGCCAGGGAATACCATCTCAATCATGCACTGGCCTATAACCACCCTCCCCCCAAAATTCATCTTTCACACCCAAACCCTCACCCTAGTGAAGGGGGCCAGGGAATACCATCTCAATCATGCACTGGCCTATAACCACCCTCCCCCCAAAATTCATCTTTCACACCCAAACCCTCACCCTAGTGACGGGGGCCAGGGAATACCATCTCAATCATGCACTGGCCTATAACCACCCTCCCCCCAAAATTCATCTTTCACACCCGAACTGCAGACCTCCAAATGCCTCGCTCTTCCTGTAACCACACCAGCCTGGACACCCAAGGGGATAGGCTGCTCTAGATGCCCCTGCTACTGTTAACAACACCATTCATTTGCAGGGGGACATCTGGCTTTCCATCAACACCGCGTCTCTTTCTGCAATAACGGAGACCATTACAAGACAGCTTTAAGTCTAACCACGTAGCACGCAGACATGATTGGACCGCCCCTCAACCATTTTTTTTCAGCTGGTCTGTCACCTGCTCCGTGATTGGCTGACCCAGGGCCTCGTCTCTCTCCATGGTAACAGTGTGCAACAGTACGGACAGCTCCTGACGCTCTCTTTCCTTTTCTCTCAGCTCAGCGTTAGCCTGGTGACAATAAAAAAGGCAGTGTCATCAAATGAAATGCTAATGTCAGTCTGAACACCTATATAGTCTACACACCTGTACAAGGCTAGTGTATAAGTTTACATGTGGCTCTGTAGGGGACTAACTTGGTCTCTGGCCTGGGTTAGGCCCTGTATTAAGGCTTCACTTTGCAGGTAGTGTTCTGCCTTGGTGTCTTCACAGCGTCTCTGCCACTCCAACTCCAGTTGGACTCTTCTCTGCTCCAGAACCTTCTCTCGCTGTAAACTCTCACCCAGCTGCTGCTTGTATCTGAAATACAGAGAAATATCAGATTAATGTGTAGTAGGAAACCCCATAAAACACCCAGGTCCGCCTGGCATTGCTGCCTTGCAGGACAAGCTACGTCATGATAGTCAGTGGTTTTATGTGTGCAGACGGAGCGTACCATATAAGCAGTGAGGGAGATTGTTTGCTCAAGTTTCAGTGATTTTTGCCATTCATTCCAGTCATTATCAGCTGCAAACTGAAAGGAGTGGCGGCCAAAGTATGTATAGAGTATGGGCTTTTTGGGTGAGTAAAGAGATGTAGCTGCTGGAGTACAGTTTGTGGGTAGGTGATGCAATGGTGAAAAGTGAATTTAGATACAGTGGGGTTTTGCTCAGAAGGGACTTGTAGATGAGTTGATGCCAGTAAGTCAGGTGTCGAGTGTGTAATGAGGGCCAGCCCGCTAGTGCATTTAAAGGTTGAAATGTAGGGTGTTAAATGGGGTGTTTGAGATAAATCAGATGGGGCTGTGGTGCACTAATATTTTCAGGAGGGTGTTAGAGGCAGTTCTATAGATGACATCACCGAAGTCTAGGATTGGTAGGTTGGTAATTTTCACCAGTTTGTGTTTGGCAGCGTGGCTGAAGGCGGCCTTATTGCTAAATAAGAAGCCAATTCTAGAATTAATTTAGGATTGGACATGGTTAAAGTGGATATGGAAGGAAAGTGAACAGTCTAACCAGACACCTAGGTATTTATAGAGTTCCATATATAATTACTGGTAATTATTCTCTGAACAGGAGACTCATGAATGATGAGGTCCCAGCACATAACTTAAAATTATTTTAATACAATAGAGTAGCATAGACCTGAGAGTAATCATATAAATAAGAGTAAATTAGAGCTTTAATGAAATTGAGAAAAATAAACAAAAACGTGTACTGCTAGAGCCCAGTGCTGTTGGCTGAAAGGTCATCAACTAAAATCCATTTGGGAATATTGGCATTCCAAAACTAAATTTACCCAGACTTTCGATTTAAAAGAAGACGGAGCGTTGTGTACAACCAGTTGTGACGGTAAAGCCATTTTAATATACATTTTTATTTGAATGCACGACAACAAAGCACCGCAACAGGGCCACCTTGTGGATGCAATACGCAAATGAGAAATGGAGAAAACCCGAAAGTAAAACAGAAAATTGCATGACTAAATATTGCAATACTTTGTGCTTTTGTATTGATATAATTGCATGCGCAAAATATCGCGATACTGAACAGAATCAATTTTTTCTCCCACTACTAGTTATAAGCAGTCTAATATATAACAGAGTTATAAGCTAGGGTGAATTTTCCTAAAGTGGGACACTGCCTAATGTGTTATATGCACTAAGGTTTAGTGTTTGTAGGTCCCCCCAATAAATACATGAATGTTAGTGAAACAGTTGGTTAACCATAGCTGTGGTGTCATGTGATCAAAATAATTTATTTTCTATGCTTTATATTGCAATATTTCACCAAAAACTAAAATGCTAAAAATGTCCAACATTAGGGCAATTCACCCTATAGGTCCTTAGCTATAAGCTACAAGCTTATTCTGATGTTATAATATAAGAACAGTACCATGATTGGTCCTCTCTGTCCTACTCACTCGCTTGGCTTTGCTCCCTGTCTCAGTCAACTGTTGTCATAGTGACCAACTACTCCCCTCCTAAAGGAAAATCCCCTTAAGATAACTATACCATAACAACCTTTCTGCACTCATGGTTTGACCCTGGACCTTCTCCCTGTCTGCCTTCAGACAGCACAACAGGCCTCTAACCTTAGGTGTATAATACTCATCTAGTTATACCATTCTAAACTGTTTAATCTGTATTTAAACATGATTATATAGAATCTGCTTCTCAACAAAGAGCATAAATTAGTTTTGCTAGAGTTTAAGAGCAGTTGTAGGTTACGGAAGGAGTGCTGAATGGCATCAAAGCTCTCTTGGATGTTTGTCAACAGTGTCCAATGTAGGGCCAGATGTATAAAGAATGGCGTTGTCTGCGTAGAGGTGGATCAGAGAATCACCAGTAGCAAGAGCGACATCATTGATATAAACAGAGAATAGCGTCGGCCCAAGAATCGAACCCTGTGGCACCCACATAAAGACATCCATTGGTCCAGACAGCAGACCCTCAGATTTAACACAATGAACCCTATCAGATAAGTAGTCGGTTAACCAATTAAGGCAGTCGTTTGAAAAGTAGAGGCTATTGAGTCTGCCAGTTAGGATACAGTGTCTGACAGTGTTGGAAGCCTTCGCCAGGTCGGCACAGTATGGCACAGTACTGTCATTTGTCAAGGGTGGTTATGATATCATTTAGGACCTTGAAAATCATTCACTACCCTGTTGTTACCCAAAATAGACTAATTGTATCAACACATGAACATGGACCCACTACATATCTATGCAATGAACAAACAATGATTATCGTAATGAATAAGGAGCGCTATTATTTTGAAATGAAATATCCAAGTTTGTGTTGCGAGCATTATATACTGTTGCCAGACGAATGGGCTCTGGAGTGCATATTGTATCACGATATGCATAATCCCAGCCCTAATATGTGATACACTATAATTTTTTTATATTCTGATTTTACTGTATTTTTTTACTTAACCTATTTCATACTAAAGGCTGAATTGCCCTTATTCTGTGTAATGTAAACACCTGGATTACCCTCAGCGGTTAATTGCTTTTTACTCCTTTTAGCTGATCTAGTCAGGTCATTTATATTTGGCTTTTTTAATCATTTTTTCTCATTTCAAAATTGAATTTCCAAAAGGACGATTGCGCTCTGTTGCCATTCTCTCTAAGCAGTCGGCTTTCACTCTCACATTTCTACATAGACACATTCTTGCAGGGCAATAGGCCCGCCCACTTCTTTTACATCACAGCATTTATTTTCCGTTTGATATGATGTTGCCAACCTTTTCACTCCTTTCATTCCAATAAATAGCAATATGCATTTTTAATGCAATGCTTTTAATTGAGCCCCGAAATCTGTAAAATCTTAGTATAGTACTGTTTTTAAATTCTGGTACTGCTGTATTTTCTCAGGACCAGATAAACGTACAACCCTGGTCTGGAGTGAACCACGGGCTGTATATACTCATTTTTCTGCTCCTTTTGAATGGGGCATGTTTAACTAGGACAGTAAAGGCACTTTTAAAGAACAGCTAGGACCCTCTACTGATGGGATGAGGTCAACATCCTTCCAGGTATCCAGAGCAAAGTCAATTAGGCCTGTTTGCTAAAGTCTTTTAATGAGCATTTAACAAAAATGAGGGGTGGCCGTTTGACCAGACCAGTTACAGACACAGACAATGAGGCAGTGATCTCTAAGATCCTGTTTGAAGACAGCAGAGGTGTATTTTGAGGGCATTTTAGTTAAAACAATATCTAAGGCTGCCCTTGTTTACAGATTTTAAGTTGTACCTGGTAGGTTCGTTGACAATTTCTGTGAGGTTGAAGGCATCAAATTTAGATTGCAAATTGGCTGGAGTTTTGAGCATATCCCAGTTTAAGTAACAGTAAGAACTCAGAGGATAGATGGGGGAAATCTGTTCACATAATGCATCTAGGGCATAACTGGGGGCTGGGTCTATAACAGGCGGCAACAGTGTGACTTATTTCTGGAGAAATAGATTTTTAGGAATAGTAGCTTAAACTGTTGACTTGGACAGGATTTCAGAGCTCTGTAGGCTATTCTTACAGAAGACTGCAACTCCGCCTCCTTTAGCAATTCTGTCTTGATGGAATATGTTGTAGTTGGGGATGGATATTTCTGAATTTTTGGTGAATTTCCTACGCCAAGATTCAGACACAAATAGGATGTCAGGGTTAGCTAAGTGTGCATGAGCAGTGAATAAATTGAGTTTAAGAAATAGGGTTCTGATGTTAAAATGCACAAAACCAAGACTTTTACAGTTACAGAACTCATTGAATGAGAGTACCTGAGGGGTTGGGATATTAATGGGGCCTTCAGGGCCTGGGTTTTACTCTACATCTCCTGAGGAACAGAAGAGTAGAACAAGAGTATGGCTAAAGGCAACAAGAATTGGCCATTTAGTGTGTGGGAAAGTTAAAAAAGGGAGTGGATTTCCGAGCATAGCAAAATAGATTCAGAGCATTATGGGCAGACAAGGATATGAAAGGCTGAAAGTGCAGTGGAGGTAAGCCTAGGCATTGAATGACAATGAGTGGTTGCATGTCTGGAAAAAACAGTTAAATCAGATGAGGTCTCAGAGAGTTTGGGGGAGGGACAAAGAAACCATCTGAGAAATGGTGAATGGGAGATCTTCAGTGATATAAATTGATACTAGTTAACAGAAAGAAAATTAAAATATACAGTGCTCAAAAAAATAAATTGAACACTAAGATAACACATCCTAGATCTGAATGAATGAACTATTCGTATGAAATACTTTTGTCTATACATAGTTGAATGTGCTGACAACAAAATCACACAAAAATAATCAATGGAAATCAAATGTATCAACCCATGGAGGTCTGGATATAGCCTGGTTTTACCAGACTCTCGTACGTACATTTCATTTGTACAGAGATTCTGGCCACTCTCCATTGACAAGCGTTAACTTCCTTGAAGGCGGGTACTCTGTTGAAGTTTAAAATTATTGGATCTGCCATAACCAATCGCTAACGTTCGGTCGTGACGTACTACACTCAAACTAGCGCAGGACATCAACCTCATCGTTCTCAGCCACTCCCTCTGTTCGCTGACCAGAAAAAAAAATTTCTAGAAAGAAATCCAGGGAATATGCTGCAAACCCAGATGGAGTACTGAAGAAAAGTACTTAGGAGGGCGGAGCCAGGCTAGTGTGAATATGGAGTCACACTCAAAATCAAAGTGGAAAACCACACTACAGGCTGATCCAACTTTGATGTAGTGTCCTTAAAACAAGTCAAAATGAGACTCAGTAGTGTGTGTGGCACCACGTGCTTGTATGACCTCACTACAATGCAGGGCATGCTCCTAATGAGGTAGAGGATGGTCTCCTGATGGATGTCCTCCCAGACCTGGACTAAAGCATCCGCCAACTCCTGGACAGTCTGTGGTGTAACGTGGCGTTGGTGGATGGAGCGAGACATGATGTCCCAGATGTGCTCAATCGGATTCAGGTCTGGGGAATGGGCGGGCCAGTCCATAGCATCAATGCCTTCCTCTTGCAGGAACTGCTGACACACTCCAGCCACATGAGGTCTAGCATTGTCTTGCATTAGGAGGAACCCAGGGCCAACTGCACCATGGGTCTCACAAGGGGTCTGAGGATCTCATCTTGGTACCTAATGGCAGACAGGCTACCTCTGGCGAGCACATGGAGGACTGTGCAGCCCCCCGAAGAAATGCCACACCACACCATTACTGACCAAACCGGTCATGCTGGAGGATGTTGCAGGCAGCAGAACGTTCTCCACGGCGTCTCCAGACTCTGTCACGTCTGTCACATGTGCTCAGTGTGAACCTGCTTTCATCTGTCAAGAGCACAGGGCACCAGTGGTGAATTTGCCAATCTTGGTGTTCTCTGGCAAATGCCAAAAGCATGCACATTTGTGGTCTGCTGGAGGTCATTTTGCAGGGCTCTGGCAGTGCTCCTCCTGCTCCTCCTTGCACTAAGGCGGAGGTAGTGGTCCTGCTACTGGGTTGTTTCCCTCCTACAGCCTCCTCCACGTCTCCTGATGTACTGGCCTGTCTCCTGGTAGCCTCCATGCTCTGAACACTACGCTGACAGACACAGCAAACCTTCTTGCCACAGCTCACATTGAAGTGCCATCCTGGATGAGCTGCACTACCTGAGCCACTTGTGTGGGTTGTAGACTCAGTCTCATGCTACCACTATAGTGAAATCACCGCCAGCATTCAAAAGTGACCAAAACATCAGTCAGGAAGCATAGGAACTGAGAAGTGGTCTGTGGTCACCATCTGCAGAACCACTCCTTTATTGGGGGTGTCTTGCTAATTGCCTATAATTTCCACCTGTTATTTGTTCCATTTGCACAACAGCATGTGAAATTGATTGTCAATCAGTGTTGCTACCTGAATGGACAGTGTGATTTCACAGAAGTATGATTGACTTGGAGTTACAATGTGTTGTTTAAGTGTTCCCTTCATTTTTTTGAGCAGTGTATTTATAGAAACACACACAAAAGCATACATATTGCTTATGTTGTTGCTTCACACACACAGCACCAGACCTGTCAGTCTCCCCCCTGCTTCGATCCAGTTCACTCCGTAGTTTGCTCTCTCTCTCCTGCAGGACCAGCAGCTCTGTGTCCTTGACAACAGTCTCCTTGGAGCCCTCAGTGATGTACGTGTCCCAGCCATGCCTAGTCATCTCCAGTTCCATACGAAGTCTTAATCACAAAATTACAGACAGATTTATGTTGCTTTATACAACAACACTTAAATGTACACCTCAACATGGAGCTGTATTTACTCTACATTTTCCCTGTAGTATTTTCTATAATATTATCCTTTTTATTGTCAGCCATCTATGAAACAATGTGTAATAGCATTATTATTATTATTATTATTATGACTCATTGTTCTGTAGCTTATCCCAGTAATAAACCATCTGGTCTATCTACAGCTGTAGCTCTCCAAGAGGCACTATTACATAACCCCTGCCTCCAGCCAGACTGCGCCTGAGTGATGGACACCCCCACACGCTCTCTCACTCATTGAACATGTCTATCCACTGTCACCATCCAGAGACACACATGGTAATGCACCACAGACAAACACGGTCTGCCACCTGTCTATGTGTTGATCTTTCAGTCTCAGCGCGTCCTCGTGTTCTCTCTGGCTCCTGTGTGTTTGTGTTGCCATGTCGTCCAGTTGTGTCTGTAGCTTGGCGCTGTTGCATTCCGACTGTTGTAGCTGTTCTCTGTGGGCGACCCGTAATGCCTCCAGCTGAGCCTCCCTCTCACGAATGCCCCGGTCCAACTCCTCGTGCCTCCAAACGGGAAGGTCAACAGATACACTGGCTTTAGTCCCAGACTACTGCTAACATGTTGCCTGTCCTCAGTATGTTGCTTTTTTACAGCAGGACTCACTTCTTATTATTGACATCCTCTTCTCTCCTCCTCCTGGCCTGCAGAGATTCCAGCTGCTCCTCCAGCTCCTTTATCCTGAGAAAGGACCGTAACATCTTATCTAAGAATCAGGGAAAGGACCGTAACATCTTATCTAAGAATCAGGGAAAGGACCATAACATCTTATCTAAGAATCAGGGAAAGGACCGTAACATCTTATCTAAGAATCAGGGTGTGATGTGAAATAGGGCTGGGCGATATGGCTAAAAAATATCACGTTAAAAAATAGATATTTTTTTCGATACGATATGCCTGACGGTATATTTAAATATATATAGGACCTGCTGTGACTTGATTAAATCAAGTCTGCTGTATAAACAAATAAAACAATACATACAAAATGTATTGACTGACCTGGTTATATTTCTGTTTAGAAGTGTCAGGTAAAACTGAACTACAAGCAATATGAAATACTCCTCATTTGTTGGATGTTTCTTTGTTTCAGAACAAAACCAGCTGTTATCGCGATATGTCGATATGGGATATGCTTCTCGATATTATTTTTAAAAACTCGATAACGATAAATATTGAAATATTGCCCACCCCTAACGTGAAATGAGAGCAGCATGTTAAGGACAGGCACCTGGAGTCCGTAACAGCTGTGATGTCCCTGATCTCCCAGGCTCTGTGCTGCAGCTGCGACTGTGTCTGCTGACAGAGCTCCTCTGAGGACCGCAGGGCCTCTACAGTCTGGGCCTGGGTCTGGGCCTGAACCTCCATCTCCTTGGAGAGCAGCTTCACCTGAGGAAAGACGTACATGTTATTACCTCATGCAGTTACTACCTGGGAGTGGTTACACACACACAGCCCTGCTTCTTACCCTGAGTTGGTGAGAGAGGACCGCCGCTCCCATTTCGTCCATCCTCAGATTAAACTCGTGCTCCCTCTGTCTCATCTCATTATCAAAGTCTGTCATCATCTCCTGAAGGGGGGGGTGATTTAAAATATTTAAAAGATGCCACATTCTCCTGGATGTTTCATCAGCAAAATGTGGACAGAGGAATGCTGGTTTAAGAGTATAAACTCAACCTCATTCATTACACTAGGTAACATCTTCACTCATTGTCATACAGATATTGGCTGTCATACAAACTCATAAAAGTGCACATAAAGACAAATACACACACACAAAGAAAGGTTTTAGAAAAAACAAGGATGAAAATGTATGCACTCTTCTGTATATCACTCTGGATTAATTGCTAGTGTGTTTGTGAATGTCAATTTCTGTTTTAGGGGTTAGGTTTAGGCTCAAGGTTACAATTAGGATTAGGGTGAAAATGTAGGTTACTTTCAGGTTCAGGTAATATTGGTTAGGTTACATTTAGGCTATTAAGGTTAAGTTAGGTTAAGGTTATGTTGAGGTTAAGGTAAGGTAACATGGATTTTTGTTTGTTTTCTTGTCCCTACAATGTTAGCTCTACACAACTTTGTGTATTGTGTGTGTGGTCATGTTTATTTATAAATGATGGGCCCTGAGTGGTCCCTGATGGCCCCACAACTATACAGTTGTTTGCAAATGTTTAGGCAGCCCTGACAATTTCCATGATTTGTATTTATAAATAATTGGGTGTTTGCATCAGCAATTTCATTTTGATCTATCAAATAACTGAAGGACACAGTAATATTTCGGTAGTGAAATGAGGTTCATTGGATTAACAAAAAATGTGCAATATGCATGAAAACGAAATTAGACAGGTGCATAAATTTGGGCACCCCAACAGAAATATCACATCAATATTTAGTTGAGCCTCCTTTAGCAGAAATAACAGCCTCTATACGCTACCTATAGCCTTTAATGAGTTTCTGGATGAAGGTATTTTGGACCATTCCTCCTTGCAAAACATCTCCAGTTCAGTTAGGTTTGATAGTTGCCAAACATGGACAGCCCACTTCAAATCACCCCACACATTTTCAATTATATTCAGGTCTGGGGACTGGGATGGCTATGCCAAAACATTGTACTTGTTTCTCTGCATAAATGCCAGAGTAGATTTTGAGCAGTATTTTGGGTCGATGTCTTGTTGAAATATCCAGCCCCGGCGTAACTTCAACTTTGTGAATTATTCCTCTACATTATTCTCAAGTATCTGCTGAAATTGAGTGGAATCCATGCAAACCTGAACTTTAACAAGATTCCTAATACCGGCACTGGTCACAAAGCCCCACAGCATGATGGAACCTCCACCAAATTTGACTGTGGGTAGCAAGTGTTTGTCTTGGAATGCTGTGTTATTTTGCCACCATGCATAACACCCTTTGTTATGACCAAATAATGCCATCTTTGATTCATCAGTCCACAGCACCTTCTTCCAAAATGAACCTGGCTTATCCAAATGTGCGTTTGCATACCTCAATCGACTCTGTGACGTGTGTGAAGAAAAGGCTTCTTCCACATCACTCTCTTGTACAGCTTCTCCTTGTGCAAAGTGTGCTGAATTGTTAAACAATGCACAATGACACCATCTGCAGCAAGATTATGTTGTAGGTCTTTAGAGATAGTCTGTGCGCTGTTTTTGACCGTTCTAACCATCCTTTGCCTTTGCCTCTCCGATATTTTACTTGGCCTGCCACTTCTGGCCTTAACAAGAACTGTGCCTGTGGTCTTCCATTTCCTCACTATGTTCCTCATAGTGGACACTGACAGCTTAAATCTCTGCGATAGCTTTTTGTAGCCTTCCCCTAAACCATAATGTAGAAAAATCTTTGTTTTCAGGTCATTTGAGAGTTCTTTTGAGGCCCCCATGTTGCCACTCTTCAGAGGAGAGTCAAAGAGAACAACAACTTGCAATTGGCCACCTTAAATACCTTTTTTCATGATTGGATGCACCTGTCTATGAAGTTCAAGGCTTAATGAGCTCACCAAACCAATTAATCAGTGCTAGGTAGTTACAGGTATTCAAATCAACAAAATGAAAAGGGTGCCCAAATTTATGCACCTGTCTAATTTTGTTTTGATGCATATTGCACATTTTCTGTTAATCCAATGAACCTCATTTCACTACCGAGATATAACTGTGTCTTTCAGTTATTTCATAGATCAAAATGAAATTGCTGATCCAAACACCCAATTATTTATAAATGAAAATCATGGACATTTTTTCATTTAGGGTGCCTAAACTTTTGCATACAACTGTACAAAAACATGACAGATTTGACCTTGTGGGTATGTCACCATGAGGGGAATTGAGATTTATGGCTCAGGGGTAAGGGAAAGACTAACTATTGGGTATAATGTTAGAATTTGGGTTACTATTAGGTTTAGGCATTACCGATTCAGTTTATGGTTATAGTTTGGCATTATTCCAAGGTTAAGTTTAGACACTAATATTAGGTTACTGAGGTTAAGGTTATGGTATGGTTAAGGTTAGGGTAAAGATTAGGTTTAGGTCTAGGAAATAAGGAACATGGATTTTTAGGTCAAGATTAGTACTCAGGGCCTCACAAAGATAGAAAAACGAATGTGTGTGTGTGTGTGTGTGTGTGTGTACACTGGTATCCTAATCCTGGTGGAGACCAAAACAGAAAATGTGACCTTGTGGGGAAAACTTTCTAGTTTACATGAGGACAAGTGTTATTTTTGGTTTAGTGGATAGATTTACGGTAAAGATTACAGTAAATTACACTTTAGGCACACATACAGAGACATGCACAGTGCTGCTCTAAGTAGGGTATTCTCTCAAGAGGTCCAGTTACATAGCATTGATCCAGCACAACAGACGCAATCCACTGCATTCATTTAACTTGCTAATTACTTACTGTGCTAAACGTTATTCTGGCCTGGGGTGCAACACTGTTTTGAAGGTTATTTAGCTGTGTCGGTACAACACTGTTCTTAAGGTTATTTGGCTGTGTCGGTACAACACTGTTCTTAAGGTTATTTGGCTGTGGCGTTACAACACTGTTTTGA
>JACXGM010000278.1:59177-81174 GCA_016801145.1 Umbra pygmaea
TCTTTTGTGCGAATCGACTCTCTCTCTCTCTCTCTCGACTCTCTCTCTCTCTCTCTCTCGACTCTCTCTCTCTCTCGACTCTCTCTCGACTCTCTCTCTCTCGACTCTCTCTCTCTCGACTCTCTCTCTCTCGACTCTCTCTCTCTCGACTCTCTCTCTCTCGACTCTCTCTCTCTCTCTCGACTTTAATCTCACCCATGGGCATATGGGCTAATAGGTGAGTGTCAATACTGCCCCATCATAGCAGTGCTTACTTTTCCAAAGTGGGATAGGCTAAATATGTATGTTGTCCAATGCCTGGGCAGTGGGCACCTTTTACCATTTTCTCCACCAATGTCATCAAACATAAATCACACACAAATAATTTCAAGAAGAATCACTTCATGAGTTAAATCAGGAATCTGTAATTAAATGGGCCTTTCATTTTTTTCTGCTTGCCCCCAGAAAGAGTTCCACAATGGTTACAAGCCAAATAACATTTTTGCTTTTATTTCCAATTCCATGTGAAAATTTGTTGTACTATGCTCTGCAATTTTTGGCTGGCTTTCAGAAAGACTATATTCTTCCGCCTTTTGTCTATTACTTCAAAGATATTTGGAACAAATGTGACACCCATGTTATTTCATGGAAGGTATAAACAATTGGCTTTTCAATTGTGTGTTCAGGTAAAAGAGTGCACGTAATTCTGAGGAGAATTGAGGAGCATTTACAGAACAATCACTGAGCCCTTATCTAGATTCAGTGAACAGACTTCAGCTGTCATTGTCAATCAGTGCTTAACTAGGATCCGAGCCACGTGTTAGCCAACGTGCTACAGTTTGGGCCTGGCAAATTCCAATGCAGAAAATTTATTTTGATACAGTGGGATGCCCAATGAAGAGGTAAGAACAGCAACACTAACATTTCAGTGTTTCCCACCCGTATGACATTTCCTGTAATTGACAGAAAAGGTGATCCTACTGTGTGTGGGTCGGTGGGTGGGTGGGTGGGGGGGGGTTGTAGTGTAATGGTCTTATTTTAGAAGAGCTGATAAAGGAAGGCCTGTTGAATGCTGCATGGGTCATGAGAGATCAGGGCAAGGGCAGGTGACACGGCAGTACTTCTCACATGCCTTTCATCCTGGAGTCAGATTCTCTCCAGCATTCTTAGATGAGACGGCTGTTTGCTTCTGGCTACTGGGGCTGTACTGTCACCACTGAAGCATCTTTCTGGCCATTTGCAGATATTGTGCTGCAAAAGCCCAACTTTAAATCATTGCTACAAAAGCTTGCATATGTGTGAGAACTCTGTCTAGGATCACCTATATTAAATGCACTGTAAATAGCATATTCTGAGTTAAGTCTTTGCATTTCAGGGGAATCCCCTCCCCAAATTGGCAGCAATAAGCAGGCTAGCGTGGCCCAGTCTGGATTAAAAAATATGTAAATTAGGTGCTGGCACTGCCTTGCATTACAGATGCATCACTGTGCATGGGGGAGCCACAGAGTGTGGTGCAAAAATTGGTTCAGCACCTCCCGTGTTGGACGGGGATGTCGGACAATCCTCAATTGTTTTGTTTTTCTCTAGCTCCATCTATGTGTCAGCTGCAAGCTTAGTGGCTTAATCTGGGTTTTTGGTTGTAGTATGCATTCTTTTCCAGCGCGTGTGCCAGAGAATGCTTCGTGGTTAAGCAAGGAGTGTAAAGAGTAACGGATCAACTCGGCAAGACATACCATAGTGGTTCAAGTCAATACTACTGAAGAATACACAGTTTTTCATGCTATTTATATCAAAGTCCAATATGTCCTGTCATTGTCTCCTACATACGCACTGATAATTAGCTTTTAGATTCATGTCAAGGAGAGTAGGTGAACCAGGTGGACAAACAGGTGGTCTCTACTCTTACTGTTGACTGATGTCTACATGCCTCCACATCTGTCATTCTGTTGCCAGTTTATCAAGATAAACGGTAAAGGAGTTAGCAGAGAGGATAATGGGAGGAGCAGCAGTGGACGATGAGCCCAGTGACGTGAAGGCGCCAGACGGAGGTTGGGGCTGGGCCGTGCTGGCTGGTGGGTTCGTCATAACTGGGTTTTCCTACGCCTTCCCCAAGGCTGTCAGCGTGTTTTTCAAGGAGTTGATCAGAGAGTTTGGAGTGGGATACAGCGACTGCGCATGGATTTCTTCTCTTCTGCTGGCAATGCTGTACGGCACAGGTAAACGCATACACAACACTTGTAAGTATATTCAGTAGTGTTTTGCCAGCAGTGACCCAGGACAACAACAAAGTGCAGGAGTCTTTTTAGAGAATGTTGGGTTCACACAGCCTCTGGAGTCTAGACCAGAGGTCTCCAACCCTTTTTTCGGAGAGCTACCATCCTGTAGGTTTTCGCTCCAATCCAACGTATATGCAGTCTCATTCATCTTATTACCCAGGTATTTGTAATGGTCGGTTTTGCTGGATTAGTGCTGAAGGGAAAACAATGAGGTGTGAGCTCTCCAGGAAAAGGGTTGGTGACCCTGGGTCTAGCCCAGTGGTTCTCAAACCTCTCTTCAGGGACCCCAAGCCAGTCCATGTATTCAAACTTCCTGAGCAAGTACATGATTCAACTTGTCATTTATTATCAAGCCCTTGATAGTAACCTTCGTATGCTACAGTAGTACAGTTAGCTACAGTTAGCTACAGTTAGCTACAGTTAGCTACAGTTAGCTACAGTTAGCTACAGTTAGCTACAGTTAGCTACAGCTAAACCTGTCTCTAATCCTGGTCCTGGACAGCTGCTATCCTGCACTCCAACTGCACACAATAGTCCTCATTTAACTTATCAACTAGCTACTTAATAGAACATGGTGTGCTAAACTAGGGTTGGACTGAAAACAATTAGGCCTGTAGCTTTCCAGTACCAGGGTTGGAGATCCCTGAGCTAAACTGAGGAATGTCTGAGGTTTCACAAAGAGAGGATTTAACACAACTGCTATAAACCTCTGGGCCTCTAAGCCAGCTTTGCACTCAGTAATTGGCCCAATTTAATTAGGGACAAATCTAGACTGTGGACACCAATTGTAATTATTGACCACGTAGAACAGTAAACCAGCTGCAGGAAAATAGCAGAATACACCTGGATATCTTTTGTGTGCTTTCTGTGCGTTTTTGACAAATGTCACAAGATGTTAAAGTTTATGGCCCCATTTTATGTAAGGCTGTTATTTGGTGTAAATGTTAGGTTTAGACAGAAGTTAAGGTTAAGATTAGGACTAGAGCTAGCTGTTACCATTTAGGTCATCGGATACCATAAAATTAGGTTGAGGTTAGGGTAAGGATTAGGATTAGAATTTTTTTATGTGCAATCAACTACTGTGTCCCCGTTTAGACGTGCATATGTATGTGTGTGTGTGTGTGTGTGTGTGTGTGTGTGCGCAGGTCCACTTTGCAGTGTCCTGGTGAACAAGTTTGGTTGTCGGCCAGTTATGATGGTGGGAGGTCTCTTTGCTTCCCTGGGAATGATCCTGGCCTCGCAAGCCACAAACATCATCCACATCTACCTCTGTACTGGAGTTATAACAGGTTAGTTAATAATACAAATCTACCTCTGTACTGGAGTTATAACAGGTTAGTTAAGAATACACATCTACCTACAGTTGTATGCAAAGGTTTAGGCACCCCTGACAATTTCCATGATTTTAATTTATAAAATATTAAGTGTTTTTCAATTTCATTTTCATCTACTAAAAAAAAGTAGATTCACTAGCGAAATATTACTTTGTCCTTGTTATTTGATAGATCAAAATGAAATTACTGATCCAAACACCCAATTATTTATAAATGAAAATCATGGAAATTGTCAGAGGTGCCTAAACCTTTGCATAGAACTTTATATACTAGAGTTATAACAGGTTAGTATATAATACACATCTACCTATATACTGGAGTTATAACAGGTTAGTATATAATACACATCTAACTCTGTACTGGAGTTATAACAGGTTAGTATATAATGCACATCTACCTCTTTTGGTCAGAAACTTGCATACCAGTAGCCTGCTGGAGGTCATTTTGTAGGGCACTGGCAGTGCTCCTCCTGTTCCTCCTCGCACAAAGGAGCAGATACCGGTCCTGCTGCTGGGTTGATGCCCTTCTACGGCCCTGTCCAGGTCTCCTCGTGTAACAGCCCGTCTCCTGGTATCTCTTCCATGCTCTTGAGACTGTACTGGGAGACACAGCAAACCTTCTTGCGACGGCACGTATGGATGTGCCACCCTGAGGAACTGGACTACCTGTGCAACCTGAATGGGCTGAATGCTACCAGTAGTGACAAGGAGACTAGCAGAACACAAAACTGAAGAAGAATCAGTCAGAAATTCTAAGGAGAGAGCAATTGTCTGTGGCCACCACCTGCAAAACCATTCCCTTTTTGGGGGTTGTGTTGCTGTTGCCTTCAGTGCACTGGTTTTCACTTTAATTTGCACCAAACAGGTGACATTAATTCACAATCGCTTATGCTTCCTAATCGGACAGATTGATATACACATCTACCTCTGTACTGGAGTTCCAACAGGTTAGTATATAATACACACCTACCCCTGTACCGAAGTTAAAAAGATGTTAGTAATATAATACACATCTACCTCTGTGATGGAGTTGTAAAAGGTTAGTATATAATCCACATCTACCTATATGTTGAAGTTCTAACAGGTTAATGGAGTTCATTCTTGTTAATTTGTATTTTAATACACAGCTAACTCTAATTGATACACATGGTGATGGTTTTTGATCGTCCCCGATTATGCCATTTTCTTGTGAGTCTTGGTGGCTGTGGCGAGAGGGCCTATGAAGGCTTTTTTAAATGGGGCAACAGTAACCCTGCTTGACAAGATGCCAGGCTCTCTACATGTGAAAGTGTGAATTCTTTTTGATCCTTAAACCATTTCTTCTGACATGGCCACTTAATGTTTTGTCTGGGCATTAGTCCACACAAGTGCTCGACACCACCTACATACGTAGAAATTGTTGTGCTGGTCATTTTTCCAACATCATATTCACTAAAAACAGCAAAGTGCGTTCTGAAGTTCCCAAATCGACCCTCGTACGTTTCCCTATTTTCTTTTCCTTATCTTTTTTTTTCATCAAGACCCTGAATTGAGTTGATTGGATAATACTAAATATTTAAAAAACTGCATACTTGGTGCTATTTCAATAATAGTGAGTGCAATTAAGGAAGTAACTGAAGAACTGGACAATTTCAATTTTGATCAAGTATTATTGATTAGTAATATCTAACTAGGGCTGCAGAATTAATGAAAATTTAATCACAATCACGATTTTGACTTCCCACGGTCAAATTTGCATGATCAAGCGATATTTAAAACCCTTCAAAGACCCCCGACACTTTAGAGCAGTACATGCTAACAACTAAAGCTTGGTACTTTTGGAAAGAGAAAGATCAGACAAAAAGATTGTGGATCGTCCCTGTGGGTTAAAAACAGCCGGAGTTATGGCGCCTCAAAATCAGTCATGTTTTTAGACTTGTTTTCTTTTACTAAAAACATTACAGACAGGAAGTAAAAATTACGAAATAACAACTCCGCAATTATGTAAGACATCATCCTGCGCAACACCAACAATTTTTGGAAGTGAAAAATTGTTGGGATTTAAAAAACGTATAGAGATATAGTAAGAAATGGATGGAGCATTTGTTGTTGACTTGTTGGTATGGCCTCCATACCTTTCACACTGGTCCAGGAGCCCTGGGGGCTTAACAATATGGATTAAAAAGCCTTATTCATCATGGTTTACATGCATTCACACAAAAAACAACAAAACATACATTGTATATTCTTAATGTTTTAATTTTTAGTTATTCTTTAAGGTGATGCACTTAATGTTGGTGAATAGGAGGAACAATATTTTTATGCACATATTTGTACATTGGCAGGAATGTAGCACAATATTGATGTGAAAGCAGTTATAATTAGCCTATGTGACAATAAATTTAGTTTTGGTTAAAATCAACAATTAATCGTGATCTCAATATTGATCAAACTAATTGTGATTTTCATTTTGGCCATAATCGTGCAGCCATACATCCAACCATGTTTGATCTGGAATACAGTGAGAAAAAAAAATATGTGAATGGCTACTGCCCAACTTTATCGGTTGAATTTATCTAGCGGCTGTTTGTAAAGAGTGGGACATGTAATTTTTTTGCTTTCAACCTCCAGCCAAGAAGATTTCTGTTTGTTAGACCCGAGTTTTGATGCTCCAAGGTGTTTTGGAAGCGTTCTATTCATTATCAAAAATATCTGGACAAACCAGTCAGTCCCAGGCAGAGTAACACTAACAGGTAGTCATTGTATTTTTGTAAATACTTAGCTGACCGTGACCTAAAATTAAAAAAGAATGTTGACAGAATATGTAGCTAAGCATGTATGAATTCTAGCCATATACAGGGGTGAAAATCTGACATTAACTTTGGAGGAGAAAATTAAATGAAATTTGCTTAAGTGCAATTTTTGAGGGAGACACCAAAAGTAGGGCTGTAACATATATCCTATGTTGTAATATGAAAATAAAATTCTTACAGCATTTTTCCTTATCAGCCAGTATGAATGCAGGTATTCATATTTACAACGAGCAATAATTTATAAAGATTTACACAGTTAATCATGACACCAATACCGCTGACAAAAACCTTGTTTCAGTCAGTTGAGAGTGGGGTATTCAGGAAATTGTCTAATTATGTTCCTATTTTAAGTCTTAAAAAGAGGGAACCTTACTCACCATTTACACAAACTAATCTGCAACCTTTTGTAATTTTTATTAAGTTTAGCTATGTTTTCGTTTTGTATTGGCTGGCTTCCCACAATAGCTGAATTAGTTTCTGTGCTGTTTACAATAGTCTTTGCTATTGTCAGTTTGCTCCCAAGATTGGCACAAACAAGATCTTTCAGACGGTAGACAGACATGAACAACCTTGCTACAGTAGCTCCTCAATTTTTATTTTATTAGTTAGTGTATTGATGGCTAGTAAGCCAAGGGCTAAGCTAGCTATCATGTTAGTGCAAATTTGTGATAATTTCAATGTATTATTGTGATGTACTGTGACCGATTATGGTTAAATCTGTGCCTAGTGAAGCAAGATGGGGCATATAGCTCTCTGACTATTGTGGCCTGTTGTAAATAATACAAGTTTTGTTGATTAAATACTAGCTAGTAGCTTACTTGCTTACGTAAGTTTCAGCATCAGCGAATAGCAGGGTGCATGCGCAAAGTTTCCATTGAATTCTGGACCTTGTGGTATTTCAAGTATAAACGCCCAAACTGTACTCTTCGGTTTTTGAAAAAAAAATGGCAGAAAAAGCACTGTATATGACATTAATCAGTCTAGGGTAATGTTTTTAAATACTATATTAGAAATGTTTAATTTACTTTGGAATGGTCCTTTAACTAATCAATTACTTTTTTCTTCCCATTTTTCTACCCTCTGAATTGGCCTTGTGGGCGCTCACATGGTTCATCCAACCACATGTCGTTGAGCCAGCCGATTCTTTTCGCACTGCTCATCCAACACGGAAGCCTTTTGTCAGCTCATGCCAGGGATGATTATGCTCACCAACTATACTTTCGTGATTAAATTTACAGGTGCCCGATCTGCACACAAGGAGTTGCTGGAGTAGATAACACGTGACAAGGTAGATAATTCGATTCATCTATATCAAATCTCGGGCAGTGCTATACCAATTTGCGCTGCCTCATGCTCAAGGTTCGGGGAAAGTCTGCTAACCCATAGTCAGGTTCAAACAACTGACTATCATGATGTAGCATGTTCTGCAATGCAGCGATTTAGCCCGCTTTGCCACGTGGACCCAATACATTTTTTTTATCATTAATTTGGTTATGTATTTTATTACATATATTCTACTTTACCCCATTTCTCCCCTCTCATTTGGTCATTTTCAATTCCCCCTGACTCTGCCTTGTCAGCAACTTCACTAGAGTGCGATGTGTAGCAAGGTACGTAGTCCAACTTACCAATGTACCAGTATGTGCTAGCCCCGTGTTGGAGGTCTGGGCAAAGTCGGAAAAGCCGTGGTTATGTTCGTACCCGTGACCACTGTAACGTAGCTGTCCTGCGAAGCATGCGGAGCTGGGTCTCATCTTAAAGTGTATCATGTTATGTCTGGGTTCCAGGAAGTAAAACAGTTTTCCTCTACCAGGTATGGGCCTGGCTCTGAACTTCCAGCCATCTTTGATCATGCTGAACCGTTACTTCAGTGAGAAGAGGCCCCTGGCTAATGGACTGGCTGCTGCTGGGAGCCCGGTGGCTCTTTGCTGCCTATCTCCCCTGGGACAGGTACTGCACATCAGGCTCCATTTTATTAGATACAGTATACATTGATCTGCCTAATATTTTGTAGGTCCCCCTTTTGCTTCCAAAACAGCAGCCCCATACTCAACAAACTGATGTACTGTGTGTTCTGACATCTTTCTATGAACCAGCATGAACTTTTTCAGCAATTTGAGCTACAGTAGCCCGTCTGTTTGATCGGACGACACATGCCAGCCAATGCTCCCCACATGCATCAATGATCCTTGGTCACCCATGACCTTGTAGCCGGTTAACCGCTTTTCCTTCCTTGGATCACATTTAATAAGTACTGATCACTGCCTGATCTCTAGCAACACCCCAACAAGAGCTGCAGTATTGGAGATGCTCTGACCCAGTTTTCTAGCCATCACAATTTGGCCCCTGTCAAAGTTGCTAAAATCCTTACGCTTGCCCATTTTTCCTGCTTGTAACACATAAACTTTGAGGACTTTGTCAGAAAGTTGTCAGAACACAATGCAACACAGTTTGTTGCATATGGGGCTTCTGATTCAGGGGTAAAAGGGGAACCTACATAATATTATGCAGGTGGTCATAATGTTATGTGATAATGAAAATCAACGAAAATCAAATCTTATGGTAAAAACCATTAACCCTGCTTTAATCATGCAAAGTTAGGCAAGGAAACATTGCTGACTTTTTTAAGGAAGACAAGCATGAGCTAACTTTTTAGTAAACACAAGATGTATCTTTTTGAAACGAAAAAGAACATAAAATATAATGTAATTAAACAAAATAGGGATGTGGCCGATAATAGGAGGTATTAGGGATGTGAGGTAAACCGGTACTGAGAAAGTATTGCGGCACCAGAATTACAATATGGTACTATACTAGCATTTTACATATTTCGATACTCAATTAACATTGCATCTTGCTTTTCATTGGAACGAAAGGAGTAAAACTGTCAACATCAATTCCATTGGAAAATAAATAGTGTCTTTAAATAAGTGGGCGTGCCTATTGCCCTGTGAGAACGTGTATGTGTAGAAATGTTTGAGAGAGCGAAAACCGGGTGTTCGAGAGAATGGCAACAGAGCGCAGTTGTCATTGTGTAAAAAAAAAAAAAAAAAAAGCACGCTGCTCATAGTAAAATATTAAACTACTTTGCTTACAAGACTAATGATATAGGGAAACCCCAATACATTGCAGCACAGTGTCAAAGTTTGTCTCGCGAATGGGGCAAGACGCATTGACATTTCATCGCCACGAATGCACGCGTGTGCCCTTTCCGTGAATAATGAAAGGATTTCCGGCAAAATTGGGCCTAATGAAAACATTTTTTTTCACTATATTCACAACATATTAACTTTTCAATTATTATTGAAAAATGTACCCTTTCCATTGGAACTATCAAATAACTATATAAACTACTACGTTAAGTGTTATTCAGATGTGGCTTGGTTATTCGTAATTCAATTAGAAATGAGAAGAGATTATTAAATGAAAAATGACCTGAATGGCTCAGCTACTGTACTCAGCTATTTTTTTCTATATTACACAGAATACGGGCATTTAGACCTATACAGTACAATAGTCTAAGAAAAAAACAAGAAACATATTTACGTATATTATGTTTTAAATTGTCCGATACTTTTTTAATACACATTGTTTTTAAGTCTGTTATATGGTTCAGTGATTTTGCCTTTGTAACGATTTGGTATAGATAGCGAGATACCAAAGCAAGTATCGGTATCGAAGTCAAAATGTTTGCTATCAGAACATCCCTAGTCAATTTGTTAATGATCAAATAGCAAAAAATACCTATATTTTATGAACATCTCAGATATTCTATTAATTAAAATGCTAGCTGACATTTGTATGACACACTCGCTAAACCGAAACAGTTTGATGCAGTGATAACACTTTCAAAGGAAATGTATTTCACAACAGCTGCTGGATATGGCGATAATAGGTGTTCCTACACTATATGCTATGCTGATTGAAAAATTACCATTAAGAAGTTGAAATTGCGATTCTTTGCAGGAATATCAGTCAATGATTTGTTTTTATCCCCAAATTTCCCCATAAAGGTGCTGCAGACCCACTTCGGCTGGAGAGGGGGCTTCCTAATTATGGGGGGCCTGCTACTCAACTGCTGTGCCTGTGGGGCCCTTATGAGGCCACTAGTGGGCCCCAAGAAGCCCCAGAACCAAGAAATGCAGGCTGTCATCTCAGCAGAAAAGAAGCCCAAACTAAAGAAAAAGCTATTAGACTTTAGCATATTTAAAGACAGAGGTTTCCTTGTCTATACCATAGCTGCATCCATCATGGTACTGGGTCTGTTTGTACCACCGGTGTTTGTGGTGAGCTATGCCAAGGAGATGGGGAATGAAGACACCAAGTCCTCCCTGCTGCTCACCATCCTGGGCTTTGTTGATATGTTCGCCCGGCCCGCATGCGGGTTGATCGCTGGGATGAAGTGGGTCCGGCCCAGATGTGTCTATTTCTTCAGTTTTGCCATACTTTTTAATGGCATCACTGACCTAGTGAGCTCACAGGTAAGGTTGGAAGTAATTTATATGGATTTTACTTGAATGGTTCGATTAAAAAAACTGCACAACCAACACATTTTGTGTTATCCTGCGATTGAGAGATATCATTGCAGAAACTACTGTACATACCTTAAAGCTGTTGTATCCTAATAATTAGAAACTCTAATGTAATTGTCATTATACAGTACATTTGTGGTGATGTAACTGTTGGTGTTGTTTCTTCCTTGGCAGGCGACGGACTACCCTGGTCTTGTTGCATTCTGTATTTTCTTCGGGATCTCTTACGGGATGGTTGGAGCGCTTCAGTTTGAGGTTCTCATGGCCATCGTGGGCACCAAGAGGTTCTCCAGTGCTTTAGGCCTGGTGTTGCTCATGGAGGCTGTCGCTGTGCTGGTGGGACCACCCGGAGCGGGTCAGTAAACCGAAAAAGGGTTTAGGTTATCTTTGAAATAGACATGAACTAGGGTTAGCGTTTTGATGAAAGTGGAGGTTAAAGGCTGAGATTTCTGTCCCATAGGTCGGCTGCTCGACGCCACCCATAACTACATGTATGTTTTTCTGCTGGCTGGCTGTGAGGTCACTCTGGCCTCCGTCGTCATCTGCTTGGGGAACATTTTCTGCATCAAGACGAAGCCAGACGACCACGATCCCTCTCTGGAGAAGGGAGCCCCCGCAGAGTTGGAGCAGCTCGCCAGCTTGCCAAAGGAGTCACTGGAGAGGAATGGAGACATGACTGAGGGCGTTACAACTGTCATGGAAGATGGAAAACGTGGAGCAGAGAAGAATTGATGGGTGGAGAACCCACAGGGGGCTGATGGAAGGAAAATTGTTTCTCATTGTTCCCAGACACTACTGCAGTCCTTTAAATCACGACCGACCGAGGTGAGAGCAAAACCCTCTGGCTGAGGAAAGAATGGAGGTTTACGGTGGTCTGTACATGTTTGGTGTTGTTATATATGTACTAACAAGTGTATACACACAAGTAATCATGTGTCAAACCATTTCCACGGAGGGCTTAGTGTGTGTTGGTGTTGGGGTTTTATTTCAATGGTTGCTTAAATAAGAGGTAGACAATGTGAGATCTTGACTTTAATTAGTGACCTAATTCATTCATCAAGAACAAGGTATAAGTTACACACTCGGCCCTCTGTAGAATCAGTTTGACAGCTTTGCATTAAATGTTTCCTGGAATTACAAACACGCTGCGGTCTACCCATACAGTACATAAGCTTTTGTAACACTTGAGCGTACAAACAGAACCATGAACATAACTAATGAACAAATTATTTGACCGGTGTACCGGATTTTACGTTGGTGTAGTGGTCTAAGTGCTCAACTCTTGAGTGGGGCTGTAAGTTGAATGGGAGAAATATTATGAGAACATCTGTATCGAAATAAATGTTAAAGTTTTGCCAGTGAACAAAGATGCTGTTTGATTTATAACTTCCAGCAATAGGTGCAGTGCGTACATGATCATAGTTTTCATATGAGATCCCTATAAGAATTAAAAACAACCGTGACGCTACAATCACCGTGTTCTACCAGCTGGGCCACAGAGGTTACCGGCTTATGATTGTGAATATTGTGATTTCTAATTTTCTTTTCATAAAATGTATTTTACTGTTAGTCTTCCAATGGAAGCAGTCTGTTGCAGTTCAACTGTTTTTGTTTTGTCTAATGAACAATGTTGATATGTAAACCTGCCTTCATTCTGAGTGTGTTAATGTGTCCCTCATTGAAACTAAGATGTTGTGTTTGTTTCAAATACAAAGTGATTATGTTTTGACAGTGTAGAGAAAGTCAATTTAAATTATTTTTATAAACATCTACTTTTTCTGCCGAGAGGTGTTTAGTAAGAATATAGGCAGTGTACAAATGGGAGTATTGCATATCGTGACTGGAAGGCTCTGTTCTGATTGAATGTGTGTACAGTAAGTCTACATCTGCGCAGTTGATTTACACATCCTGTTAGGGATGTAGCTGAACCTACTCTAAACCTAGATCACTAAACCTACATCACTATCAGGATATATTTGCATCTGAAAATGGATAACACTTGATGACAGGATGTGACATTTTAGCCCAGAACACTAATGTTCAATATGTGATATGGTGAAATAACTGCTTTAGTAATGCCTTAAAACTGATATGTTGACATCTGTGAATGCTAGAAAAGTATATAGATGAGAGCTTTATTTTGATATTGTCTTTTATTGCTGCAATCTCTCTTACAATACCAACTGTTCAGTACTTTTTACCCACATAAAGAAACAGCTGTACTTCACAAAGGGTTGCATTGTTAAACTGTGTATAGTTGCTATTGTTATACTCTGCCTAGTGTGTGTTGATATTCTATGTGTATGTATATTAATCTGCATATACAGTATTTTGTCTGTGTCAGATTTTTGAATTCTAATTCACAAAACCAGTGATGTATAACAGAGCACCCTCTGCTGGCTTATTATTGAATGTAAACCTTTTATTCAACCTCCACCCCCCACATGTCCTTAAACATGTTTATACATATGGGGCAATCAATTTTATGTAGTTTTAATTGATATAGAAATTAAACAAATAACACATTAACTCAAGACTTTTGTTTGTTATGAGTGAGATTATATTGATGACTCGGGGAAGGAGGGCGGGGCCAGGTGTGGACGCTGGGTGAGTCAAAAACCTTTTCACTGCCGTTGTACGGATAGGCCCCCAGTGACGTCGCTAGGTCTATGTTAGATCACAAAAATATTTTTTAACCCAAACAAAAAATACATTAAAATTAATTGTTTTCTTTATGTCAGGGGTTCTCAAACCTCTCCTAGACCTCCCCATACAGGGCATGTTTTTGTTTTAACCCCTTAAATGACACACCTGATTACAGTTTTTTCCAACTGCTTACACACTTTTTCAAAACTATTTCTCCTTTTTTCAAAACTCTACACACAATTCGCAAAACTGCACACGCAAAATGCCTCACATCTCCTTCAAAATGCCATAAACACATGTCCGAATGAAGCATGTGAATCAAATGGCAAACACTTCTTTCACAATAGTAAATTGTGATAGGATATAAAGATATACCATGTAATCATTGTTGTTCTAAATCTAAAGCTTTTCTGGCATTCATTATGCTAAATGTAAAGTTCCATACAATGTTCTAGTGAGAGTAAATCTGTTGAGGGGTTGAAACGCAGTAATAACCAATGAGATGGTGAAACAAAATATTTATTTTTCCAAAACATTACTCCAATTACCATAGTACAGAATAGAAAGACAAAACCATATGCCATTTGTGAATATGTACAGAAACCATAAACATGTTAAACAAAAGTAGAAGTTGTATAGGAAAGAAGTTGTGTGGAGTGTTTTGGTGTCTAAACACCAGTGCTAAGGTGCATCCCTCCTCTGGGCTGGGTGTGGCCACAATAACTCATCTACATCACATGCTATATTCTCTCTTGCTAAACAGTGAGGAAATAATCTCTTAGAGTGGCATAACCAACCTTGGACAGAAGCAGAGTCTCTATGTGTCCACATGCCTCCACCATTGTCCTTCCCCCCACCATTGTCCTTCCACCTCTTCTTCGCTCTCGTCCTCTACCTCCTCTACCTTGTCCTCGTTCTCATCCCATCGCTCTCCCTGCAATGTCTGCATCTATTGGTCTAAACAGGTAATCTGACCTTTGCAGTCTATTCATGAGCCTATACCAAAACAGTGATTGGTTAATGATCAGTTCAGCTATTAGCAGGGGCGTTGGACTGGGGGGAAAACCAGTACTAAATACCAGGGCCCAAGCGGAGAGAGGGCCCTTGAAAAGTTTGTAATATATTTTATATGTGTAACATGAGGGCCCATCAGGACTGCCTATGCATAGGGCCCAGGATCTTGTGCTACACCCCTGGCTATTAGTGTGTACATATGTGAGAAGTGTGTGTGAGACATGATTGGTTGTGTTTGGCAAAGGCATTCAAGTTACTTGCTGTTAGATTTTTGTGCCACGAGTAAAGAATTGTTTGTAGGGTTTTGCAAAAAGTGTTTTATGAAATTGGAAACTAAGTGAAAGTCTGGGAATAAGCTTATGGTTCTGCAGACTTGGTGTGTGGTTCTGCTCTTTGAGTGACAGGTTTCACAAATTGTGTGACATGTAAAGATTTTGTGAGTAAGCAGTTTAAAAAATCTGTAAAGCAATCAAAGGGTTAATGTGTAGTTGACTAATTAAAACAGGTGTGCTAGTTTATGGTTAAAACAAAAACTTGGCATGTCTCGGGAGGGCCGAGGAGAGGTTTGGGAACCCCTGCTATATGCCATTTATTAGTCAACTGCGCATATGACAATTGATTATATAAATCGATTGTCGGGCGCTAGGACCTGGGGAGGCTGCTGCTTCTCTAACAACGTTGATACAGCATACATGCTAGAACAAGTTGTAGCCTACACGAAATCATTTACAATAATAACTTACAATTAGTCTGCAACCTTACTTTTAGAGAACTCGCCCAGGGTTCTAGATTGACTGCCCTTGACCCTGTTATTAAAACCACTCACTATACTTTAAATATCTTGATTAGGCACAAGAGCATATTTGCACATCAAGCCAAAAATGAAAGGTTTCCTAATGTTGTGTTATTGTAAGTTCCAGACTATCTTTCAGTTGTGCAGGATTAGTGCTTCAAATGTCAAATGATTTAAACTTAACACACACTGTTCCCCCTCAACACCTTGACAGGCCTCACTGCAATGTCACTGCTCAAGATCAGAGGTTCCCAAACCTCTCCTGGGGACCCAGAACTATGGTACTTGTCAACTAATCAACTAGCCCTTGCCTGCTTGAATCAGGTGAGCTAGTTATGGGCTACAACAACACTAAGACGGCTGGGGTCACATGTTCTATGAAGAACCATTAAAAGGGATATACATTGCATTAGGAAATATTGTTACTACAGTATAATCCTTTTTGTTGATCTTTGGTAATAGTCAAGTGTTTCATTCAGAACCATAATGAGTGGTTGTTTAAAGGGCCTTATTTTTTCCTGCCTGCCACCAGAAAGACCCACAATAGTTACAAGCCAAATAACAATTTGTTTTTACTTCCAATTCCACATAGCAAATTCTTTGTACTAATAAGGGGAGCTCAGCATTTTTTGGCTGGCTGTCAGAAAAGCTCTATATTCTTCCGCCTTTTGTCTATTACTTCAAAGATATTTGGACCAAATGTGACACCCATGTTATTTAATGGAAGGTATAAACAATTGGCTTTTCGTTTGTGTGTTCAGGTAAAAGACTGCACGTAATTCTGAGGAGAATTGAGGAGCATTTACAGAACAATCACTGAGCCCTTATCTAGATTCAGTGAACAGACTTCAGCTGTCATTGTCAATCAGTGCTTAACTAGGATCCGAGCCACATGTTAGCCAACGTGCTACAGTTTGGGTCTGGCAAATTCCCATGCAGAACATTTCTTTTGTTTCAGTGGGATGCCCAATGAAGAGCGCAACAGTAACACTAAGACCTCAGTGTTTCCAGCCTGTATGACATTGGGGGGGCTGATGAAAGAAGGCCTGTTGAACGCTGCATGGGTCATGAGGGAGCAGGGCATATAAAAGGGCTATGTTTCCCGCCTCTATGACATTGCTTGTAATGGGGGGGGGGGGCTGATAAAGGAAGGCCTGTTGAACGCTACAAGGGCAGGTGACATGGCAGTACTTCTCACATGCCTTTCATCCTTGAGTCAGATTCACTCCAGCGTTCTTAGCAGAGACTGCTGTTTGCTTCTGGCTACTGGGGCCGTACGGTCACCACTGAAGCATCCTTCTGGCCATTTGCAGATATTGTGCTGCAAATCCCCGACTTTAAATCATTGCTACAAAAGCTTGCAGATGTGAGAAATTTAACATGGCCTATATTACAACCCCAATTCCAAAAAAGTTTGGACAGTATGGAAAATGCAAAAAAACAAACAGAATCATTTGATAATTCAATTGTTATCACATTATTAACACATTGTGCGGTTTTGCTTTGTGATTTAAAATCTGATGACTGCAACCCACTCCAAAAATGTTGGGACAGTCGGCTGTTTGCCGCTGTGAATAAAACTTATTTTCCCCCATTCATGCATGTCCACAGCTGTACTTCATCGCCTTCTATTGCACTTCACAATGCGCCACATATTCTCAATCAGACAGGTCAGGATTGCAGGCAGTACATGCTAGCACCTGCTTACGCAACCTGTAATCCAAGCAGAATTTGGTTTGGCGTTGTCCTGCTGGAAAATGCAGTGATGTCCGCGTATGTTGCTCCAAAATGTGTACATACAGTATCTTTCTGCATTAATGGTGACATGACAGATGTGAAAGTTACCCATGCCACGGGCAGTGACACACCCTCATACCATGACAGATGCTGGCTTTTGGACCTGATGCTGATAACAGTGCAGTGGCGGATCTAGGCATTTTCACCTGGGGTGGCAAAGGGGTGGCAGGATGTGGTTGTAGGGTGGAATGGAACAGGTGCAAACAATACTAATACAAACCAAAGAATATCAAGTTTGGTGACTTTAGATGTAGATGAACCAAAAACCGATTAGCCAAGATTTAAATTAGTCTAGATATGTAACGATTCCCAGTTCTCCTTCCCAGAAAACGGCCACTTCCTTGGTTTATGTTGCTCAGAACTACAATTCCCATTCCCCAGTTCTACTTCCTGTGGACTACAGCTTCCCTAGTCATGCCTCCTCAGAACTACATTCCCCATACCCGGACTCAATTATCCTAATTCACCACACCTGCTCACTCCATTCAGTATTTATACACACACCTCTCCTTGCCTCTTTGCGAGGTATTTGTGAGTATCCATTTCCATTACTGAGCATTCATTTCTTGTCTTGTTATTTCTGGCCTGACCATAGTTTTGTATTTCATGTACTTTGATTCGGATCATCCCTTGTACCTTTGCCTGTTTTCTGGATTGATATTCTGGTTTGACTTTTGCAATGAAAGTTCGTTATATGTTTTGGATAATCCTCTGTACCACAGTCTGAACAGTGTATGCCTTTCGGGTTTTACAAGCCTGCCTGCCTTATAGCGTTATTCCAGGTTCCGCCTGATTGTTTTACCCATTTCAAATAAACATTATTGTTCATTCTACCTTTGTTGAGTTGGATCCTTACAGAGGATAGATCATTACAAGATACTGGGAAATCAATTTCCATGGGTGGGTTTTACCCCACTCAGTGTGGAAAATGTTCAGATTTGTACCTACTTATACAACTTTTAATTTAAGAAGCAGTGCATCATGTAAACTATGGACATTGGTTGACTAGTAAATAAGTGCTGTATCATCTGTTTTGGTCCATTAAACCAGGTTGTCACAGATTCTAAATTTTCAGCACTCAGAACAAAACGTGTCACCATCTATTTTTATGCAAATCTAAATAGAAGGTTGCAATTTTCTGAACCCATAATTCTACAGTCTCTTACCAATATGCTGCTGAACAAGGCACCAAGTAGAATAACTGCTATTTTAGGCTATAGTATGAAATACATTCCAGACCATCTGTCTGGAAGGAAGCTACAGTAGGTGTCATAATACGCTTTCATGTGGGATTAAAAAAATGAGACAGGTGTGAATGTTTCAGAGTGAAATCAAATGTATTTAATAAGAAAACACTTGCTCAAAGCAAAACTGTCTCGAGGGGCAAAACGGATAATAATACTCTTCAAACAACACTGATACATGCAAACACGGACTACTGACAATTAACAATGAACCACAAATAACTATGGTACTGTACATTCCAACACAACTTAAATATACAGACTTTTGATGAGAACCGATTCAGCTGTGCATGAAATATAGGGATCTATTGGATACCTGAACATGTGATTTGGTCATAAGGTACGAGGAGCAGGAAAACAGAACACAGACAACTCACACAGGACAGTAACTGAAATAACATTACACACAGGTGAGTAACTGCAAAGGCTGTCAGGTCCCCTAAGGGAGACTGTGATCCTAGGTGTGCAGGGATTACCCAATCTTGAATCAAACCTGCGCTTTATCACGATTGTGTCAAGCCAGGGCAATACTACAGTGTGGATAAAGTGGGACTCAGGTGCAGACCAGTAGCTCTCCTGGTAAACTTAAAACCAAATACTTTACTAAATTAATTCCAAGTAAATTAATGGGGGTCCAAATGCGTAAATTAGGCTGTTTGAATAATATAGTACTGTAGCTTAGATTCAACTTTGTCATTGCACATACATTGTGTGCATCATTATTAGGCAAGTCAGTATGTTGACCATATCATCATTATCATGCACATGTTCCAACTCCAAGCTGTATAAACTGGAATGCTTTTTGGATTTAAGCATATCAGGTGATGTGTATTTGTGTAATGAGGGAGGGTGTGGCCTAATGAGATCAACACCCTATATCAAGGTGTGCAAAATTATTAGGCAGCTTCTGTTCCTCGGGCAAAATGGGCTAATATAGATTTAACTGACTCAGAAAAAGAATTGTTAAAAGTTTTGTTGCAAATAGTCAACAGTCAAGAAATGTGTTGAGAAAAAAAGACTAATTGACTTCCAAAGGTTTGAGACGACTAAAATGTGATGCTAACAGGAACCCATTATTCTCCAGTGCTGTCATATTCCAGAACTGCAACCTACCTGGAGTGTCCAGAAGTACAAGTTGTTCACTGCTCAGAGACATGGCCATGGTAAGGAACGCTGAAATTCGACCACCACTAAACACTTCACATACGTTGAAATATCAAGACTGGGCTAAGAAGTATCTGAAGACATGTCTGAGAATATATTAAAAAAAATGCTGGCGAATGATAGCAGAAGTTGTTTTTTTTAAATCAAAAGCTATTTCAATGGAACACATCTTAACAGGGCAAGTTACATGTTAACATAGGACCCCTTCTTCGATATCACTTTCACAATTCTTGCATCAATTGAACTTGTGACTTTATGGAGAGTTTCTACTTGAATTTCTTTGCAGGATGTCTGTCTCCCACTCGAATAGATCTTTTGCTTGAGGATGCTCCAAAGGTTCTCAATAGCGATCCTCAATTTTAACAAGATTTCCAGTACCGGCACTGGCCACACAGCCCCACAGCATGATGGAAACCAAATTTTACTGTGGGTAGCCGTCATGCATAACACCCCTTGTTATGACTAAATAACTTCATCTTTGTTTTATCAGTCCACAGCACCTTCTACAACACGTGTGTGCAGAAAAGGGTTCTTCCGCATCACTCTCCCGTACAGCTTCTCATTGTGCTAAATTTTTGAACAATTTTGCACAGTGACACCATCTGTGGCAAGATGATGTTGTAGGTCTTTCGAGGTGGTCTGTGGGCTGTTTATGACCGTTCTCACTATCCTTCACCTTTGCCTCTCCAATATTTTACTTGGCCTGCCACTTCTGGCCTTAACAACAACTGTGCCTATGGTCTTCCATTTCCTCACTATGTTCCTCACAGTGGACACTGACAGCTTAAATCTATGCATTAGCTTTTTGTAGCCTTCCTTCGGGTATTTGATAGATCAAAACTATATTGTATATTTATAAATGAAAATCATGGAAATTGTCAGGGGTGGCTAAACTTTTGCATATGACTGTAAGATAATGCACATGTTGATTTCTGGACTTTGAAAAGAAGACTATGTATTTGGTTTTATTTATATTTACCACCAGATTAAGACCTAAAAGGGAATCTTGACCAGTGCCCCTGAACCTCTAGAACAGAGGTATTCAACTCTAACCCTACGGGGTCCGGAGCCTGCTGGTTTTCTGTTGTACCTCAACATTAATTGGACTCACCTGGTGTCCCAGGTCTAAATAAATCCCAGATTAAAGTGTTGCAATGAAAAAGTGGAGTGGATCTGGCTTCGAGGTCCAGAGTTGAATACCCCTGCTCTAGAATTTAAACAGCCCAAAAACATCACTGACCCACAACCATATTTCACCATGGGTATGAGGTGCCTCTCCTTAAATTTCGGTCTCATCTGACCAGAGCACCTTCTTCCAGTCATCATTTAAATTACATTTAGAAATCTCCAAGCGCTTGCATCTGTGTTTTGAGATCAGAAAAATATAATCTTACTCATTTCAAGAAACACGTCTGACCGAGTGACGCTGTACAAGAATGCTCAAAACACACTAGGGAAAAGGGTATTAAATACACATTACGGCAAATAAGACAACACAGGATAGTCTATACATTGGCTCAGACTAGAGACCTGCGCGGGACAGATTTTACAGTCCCGCTCCCGCTTACTCCCACAATATTATCTCCAGCTCCCACCCGCTCCCGCAAAAATGTATGTTATTTACTCCCACTACCGCCCGCAACAATCAAGTTTCGTCTCGCTTTTTTATACATTGCATATTCTGCCTGCTACTCTGTTATTTTTTCACTTGCTTTCCTGTTGAATATACTTTTTTTTTTAAAGGAACGGAAAATAAACATATGTTTCGTTTTAGTTGCGTTTAATTCAATGGATGAACATGAACAAGAAATTAGAACATAGAAATACAGTCAAAAAAGTAAGAAATGTAAATAAAAAAATATATAGGCCTACCATAATAATTATATAGTATAGCCTAATAAATTATATTATAATAATAAACCTGGATTTCTTTTATGTTCAAACAGAAAAGTAGCCTATACAGGTCCTTCTCAAGAAATTAGCATATTCTGATAAAGTTCATTATTTTCCATAATGTAATGATAAAAATTAAACTTTCATATATTTTAGATTCATTGCACACCAACTGAAATATTTCAGTTCATTTATTGTTTTAATACTGATGATTTTGACATAAAGCTCATGAAAACCCCAAATTCCTATCTCAAAGAATTAGCATATTTCATCTGACCAATAAAAGAAGTGTTTGTAATACAAAAAAAATAGACAAAGTCAGCCTTCAAATAATTATGATCAGTTATGCACTCAATACTTGGTCGGGAATCCTTTTGCAGAAATGACTGCTTCAATGCGGCGTGGCATGGAGGCAATCAGCCTGTGGCACTGCTGAGGTGTGATGGAGGCCCAGGATGCTTCGATAGCGGCCTTAAGCTCATCCAGAGTGTTGGGTCTTGCGTCTCTCAACTTCCTCTTCACAATATCCCACAG
>JACXGM010000279.1:0-29125 GCA_016801145.1 Umbra pygmaea
GAGAGGGAGAGAGAGAGAGAGAGAGAGAGAGAGAGAGAGAGAGAGAGAGAGAGAGAAAGACAGAGAAAGACAGAGAGAGAGAGATGAGGGTGATTGCTACCGTTATATTTAGAGGTCTGACTGGGGACAGTTTGTATGCAGGAGAATGCAGCAGGGTTGCAGCCATCTTGTGTTCTCTCTTTCGCTGTCCGAGTCAACAGATGTAAAGTATTATTTCTATCATTCTATTATTTTATAACAATAAATGGCCAATGTTCTTATCTTGGTCGCTCTGCATTCCAACGATGCCATGGGGAAGTTCTGGGTGCACTAAGGGCCACTACACAGTATTCCAGAACCAGAACTACTGACACACATGCCGCAATAACAAATGAAGTCATTCTCAATAATGAAGTCATTCTGAATAACATCATGCATGTGCACAAATAGCCCTTGGGGGGGGATTGAGCCTTTTTCCATCCGACTCAAACAGTGCCCTCTTGGCTGGTGTCACATTTTCTTTTGACAAATATATTTCAAAATATATTATGTGCATCCTACTTTACAGCACCTGAATGTAGTGAGGGATCAGTCAACGGACGGCTTGCCAGCAACCAGACTCTCCCTTCCTTGCAATAATTGCTCCCTTCTGTACATGACTGGTGGTATTTGTGTTAACTTTTAGCTACTCGGCAGGAAACATTGCAATGCAAGAGAATTGGTAGTTCAAGTAATCACAGTCACAAACGATAACAGAGTATCTGCCAGGTGCACTGTGGATGAGAGAAAAAGGAGGAAGGCTACTGTGTGTGTGCTTTTTTCATAAAACTTTGTTAATAGTTCATCAATTAGTGTTGTTTTCTGACTTAAAAACCTCACATTAAAAGTGTGTAAAAGTAACTCTAGCTGTATTGCCACTGTATATGTTTAAAAAAGTAATGCAAATGTTTATTATGGCTTCCTCTGCCTGAATGGATAGGCCTAGTCCATTTCATTTGGAATATTGTTAACAGTTCACTAGTTTCAATTTAAATATCACCTTATCTCGAAAAACGTAAAATTGCATACAGTAGTTATATATTCAGAAAGCTAGGTGAACCAACTCACAACTAAATATGAATGTATTCTAATAAATTAATTAGTTGTTATTTAAAATAAGGAATAATATAACCTTTTTATAAAGACAGAATACAGTATGTGGTGGCAGTGTAACTATTTTAGGTACCGGTACTCTTTGAAAATATAGCGTGTTGAATGCTCTCTGAAAATTGGCAGATTTTGTAATTAAATGTTTTCCTGCCCCCCAAAACTGGTGAAGGGTGCCCTATTTAGCTTGAGACCCTGCTCCCCAAAATGTCTGTGCACCACCCTGGATAAAGTCATTCTCAAGACTCTGTCATCATAAAGATTCACACAAATATCTGCGATGTTGACATAAATGACGTCCATTAGTCCAGAACATATTCTTCATTGTTCTCTACATATACACTAGAATGTGGTACTAACCAATGACACAGCCCCATGTGTTCAGGTTGGAGAACATAATTCAGCCATCATCCACTTGACAGACTTTTGTTAGGACATATTGTCCTTTGTAGTGTTCTACGACATTGTTAGTCCTGACTTGACTAAACCATTGCCAGAGCTGGGTGATGATATTTTGATGGTTACATTAATCCAGAGTCATGGCAAAATGAGGCTCACACTCTAGCACATCTTGCCATGGAAAAAAGGCAACCGTTTTTGAGCAGCTAGTACTGTACCTCTCCGGGTAGTTTTCTTCCATTTTCTTCCTCATGAACACGACCCTGTTTTCAGTCAATATCCAGGAAGCTGCTGACAGCATTTAACAAATGAATGAATCATCCATGGCCCCTTCAGTCATTATAATCCACTATGAGTCCCTTATGAAAGGTACAATATATGGGTGTATCCACTTGTACCAGTCTGTTGCTTTAAGGACCTTGGATCTAGTAGGAGTCATTGTGATTAAAGAGCACCAACACAAGGTTACTGACCACCTGGCCAGCCACTCTCTGTATCCTCTCCTGAGTCCCCTCCCAAGTGGCTGAACTTCTCCAAAATGGCATCCGCGCTAAGCCGGGGCAGGCCGTCGTCCAGAGGACAGCCCTCCACCAGGCTGTTCATGGGAGTGGCCGGCACCTGGAAGTCATCCTCCATCCCAGAGTCCTCTGAGCCAATCAGCCGGCGCCGGTGGTGCTGGGAGGCCGAGAAGCAGCGAGGGCGGGCGTCGGCGTCCAATCCAGGTGACCCCATGAGGTCGAAATCATCCAGCTCCTCCAAGTCCTCCGCAACCCCACAACGCACTTGCTTCTTGCCCCACTCGTTCAGGAAGTCCTTGAGAACAGGAAGTACCTTCTTCCGGGAGGCCAGCGCATTGCCTTGGTGGTAGGACCTGATGTCGTTGTAAGGGCTGCTCATTGGAGAAAGGCTCAGGGATGGATTCTGGGTGTTTTCCAATGCTTGACTCACCTACAGCAGAAGAAAAAAAAACTCTTAAAGGGTGAAGCTCTTTCAAATGTGTTGTTTTTAACATTAACTTATATTCTTAATACATGGGTGAGGGGTAAGCATGTAAATCCATAATAACAAGCCACACAGACAAAGACAACAATACAGTCTTCTGAATAGTTTCTGAGGGGAAAGGTTCAATTGTTCACACTAGTTAGACCAACTCCACATCTTGTGAGATTCTGTGTATTTGTGCCCTATTTTCTACCTCATGGACCCTGTGTGGATCACCTGTAGAACCTGTTGCCACAGAGGCAGCAATTCATTTTTGCAAAGACACCCTCCTTTAAAAAATACACATTCAGGTCCAAAACATGAATTACTTTAAGCAAAAATGGGTCATGTCGAGAAGGCCGGTAGGAACTATTACCTAGAATATTACAATGCCTGTCAAAAGATTTATATATTAAATACCCATATACCAGTACACTTCATTAGTTAACCCCGTTCAACTGCTCGTTAGTGCAAATACATTTGTGTGCAAAGGTTTAGGCACCTTTATTTTTATTTTTTTGAGCAGTGTATCACATCAATATTTAGTTGAGCCTAGTTTAGCAGAAATAACAGCCTCTAGACACTTCCTATAGCCTGTAATAAGTGTCTGGATTCTGGATGAAGGTATTTTGGACCATTCCTCCTTGAAAAACATCTAAAGTTCAGTTAGGTTTGATGGTTGCCAAGCATGGACAGCCCGCTTCAAATCACCCGCAGATTCTAAATGATATTCAGGTCTGAGAACTTTCCAGAACATTGTACTAGTTCCTCTGCATAAATGCCAGAGTAGATCTTGAGCAGTGTTTTGTGTCATTGTCTTATTGAAACTTCAACTTTGTGACTAATTCCTCTACATTATTCTCAAGTATCTGCTGATAATGAGTGGAATCCATGCGACCCTCAACTTTAACAAGATTCCCAGTACCGGCACTGGCCACACAGTCCCACAGCATGATGGAACCTCCACCAAATTTTCCAAAATGTGTGTTTGCATACCTCAAGTGACTCTGTTTGTGGCGTGTGTGCAGAAAAGGCTTCTTCCGCATTACTCTTCAGTACAGCTTCTCCTTGTGCAAAGTGCGCTAAATTGTTGAATGCACAAAGACTCCATCTGCAGCAAGATGATGTTTTAGGTCTTTGGAAGTGGTCTGTGGGCTGTTTTTGACCGTTCTCACTATCCTTGCATTTGCCTCTCTGATATTTTACTTGGTCTGCTACTTCTGGCCTTAACAAGAACTGTGCCTGTTGTCTTCCATTTACTCACTATGTTCCTCACAGTGGACACTGACAACCTAAGTCTCTAGTCAGGTAAGGTCAGGTTTGCCGTTTAATGTAGGCTATTTATTTATTTTTGTCCCTGTGCGCCGATCGGAGAAGGAGTTCACTGCTGATATTCTGAGTGCTTTTTAGCCTCGTGGCTCGCGTCAGCAGCGCCTTGCATCGCCCAATCAGCCAATGGCGGGCGGGTGCAGTTTTGGTCAAAAACGTTGGTGCGGATGGATGGCTGACGGTTGATGAGTTTTGTGATGCAGTTGCGGATGAAATTAATAGCCCATCCACGCATCTCTAGTGTGCACAACACACAGAAACATGTGCCCACATATACAGGAAAATCCACTTGGCTCAAAAAACGTTTTTCAACACTTTGGGCCCCTAAGTACCAATTGAGCACCATTTAAATGCCACAGCCTTCCTGAGTATTGTTGCTGACCATGTCCATCCCTTTATGAACAGTGTACCCATTTTGTAATCCCTACTTCCAGCAGGATAACAGACCCTGTCACAAAGCTCACATCATCTCAAACTGGTTTCTTGAACATGACAATGAGTTCCCTGTATTCCACAGTCACCAGATATCAATCAAATCAGGCACCTTTAGAATGTGGTGGAACAGGAGATTTGCATCAAGGGTGTGCAACAGACAAATCTGTGTCAATATGGACCAAAACCTCAGAGTAATGTTTCCAGCACCGTGGTGAACCTATGCCACGAAGATGTGTGTGTTTTCTTTCTTTATTTGTTTTTGTGATTTTTTTAAATGTCTTTTTATTCTTTATTGAGGGGAGGGTCACCCAACATTTTTTAGTCTGGGGGGTCACCCAAGTTTTGTATTCATGAAAACAGCAAAATTTCAAAGTGACTTGTTCGGTGCCTATTTTTCCATGTAGCTCTTAGTCTCGGCCCCACATCGCTAGTAGATGGGTCTAACCCAGGTGCGTCACCAGACTTTAAAACCTCCTGGGACTCAGGAAGATAACCTGGGGCTGAGGGGATTGGGTGTGTGTAATTACATTAACTATAATTATGTGGGCTAGCAATTACGTTATTTGTTCTAACAGCGCAAAACCGAGGTCGAACCCCGAGATCAGATCTTGTTTTCAAGGACTCAGCTACAACGTAACCTTGCTTATGGTTAGGGTCCATCAATCAATGACATGCCTCAAGTTATTAATTCAATAGCTTTTCATCATGTAACTTAGAAACCTTAAAACACTATCAAATTGGTCAGAGAGCACAGACACATGTTGCACATCCTTTGATATTTTGAGTCATCCAAAAAAGAATTTAATATTTAAATTTTAAACTGTTTATTTAAAGGTTTCTAAGTCATTCAACAAAAACACAATTGAATTGCTCAATAAACTGCCCTCCGCCCAAGTGGGGCAACTGGCCCCTTCTAAGAAAAGTCTTGAATTGCCGACACAAAAAAGCTAGTTTTGTAGATTTTTTTCATGTGGACCATAGCCAAGTTTAGGCAAATTAATTATGAAGGGGAATAAATGTCTAGAGTTTACACTTAAATTTCAGAAGTTACTAGATTACAGATACAGATGCCCCAGCCATGTCGTTCTCCACCAACTCCTTGTGTGCATATCAGGTGCCTGTAAATTAAATTGTGGAACTATAGCTGGTGAACATAATCATCCCATACATGATCTGACTAAAGGCTTCCATGTTGGATGAGCAGTGTGAAAATAATTGGCCAGCTCGACCAATTGTGTATGGTTACCCATGTATTGCCATGAGAACAGGGAGTCTTAACTCATGCAGGAACACTTGAGGAGTAGATGTATTTCAAGTCACGTTTACTTCTTACACGTGTTCATAAAAGGCTAAACATAAAATGGCATATACTGTCATTTACACCATTATGAATTTGAGGTTTTAATGTTCTACTAATAATGTTGTAGACTATTGAAAGCAATGAAAAAATGGAGTGGAACTTGGCTGCCCTAGATAATGTATGGCCGTGCAGTTTATACCTCTTCCCTGTAGAGGGTGCTGGAGCTGTAGACCGCCAGCTGCCTATCAGGCTCACTGCGTTCATTGAATGAGATCGTCATGGCGACAACGGCACCAAACTGATGGTCGTGACAGAATTCGCAAAGCTCCTCTAGTAAGCTCCTTCGCTGTAGGAACATCTGTCAATCAAACAGGATGCATGGTTCAAGAAGTATTTCAACCAAAATTTGGAAAAATTGAAAAATTGTTTGTAAAAAAGAATATTTCTGCTACTAGTGGAATAAAATGTAGTAGTCACTTTTACTAATAGAAACCAATCAGTGCATATAGTCTGGCCTCCCTGACAATATTAAGATATTAGAAAAATTATGGCTTTCAGAATTAAAAGATGAATATATTAGTACCACTGTAGATTAAATAAATATGCTAAGCGCAAACACATGTGTTAAATTATTTGTTGAATTAGCTAATTCAATTGAATTATGCATTTGATACTGAATGTTTGATATGGGTAGAAATATTCATTTAGCCTGAGTAGCAGGACAAAGTCTGACAAAACAAATATGTGTAAAGCAGCACTAAGCAGCATGTTTTGTCAACAAGCTACCAAAGTGCATTGGAGAGCTGCTAGTTTACAGTACAAGTGCAGCCTCTTGGCTCACTCTCTTGCTGCACTGCCTTTGTGATTAATATCATGTGGGATAGGCATGTGTGGTTTACGTGAAGTAAGTACACGTACATCCATTGTCATGTGCACAGTGCTCACTGCCAGTCTCAGGTTGCCCCCGGAGACCACCTTCCTGTCCTTTAGCAGGATCTGCTCTGTGGAAAGACCTGTAACACAAACCAGTAGAACGAGATGTATTACAATGGCTGACAGATTGCTACTATGATATGTTATGCATATCATAAAATCTAATTAAATAACCTGGAATGTGATCAACAGAGAAAGGGCTCCTACATCAGACATGTTTACTTTGAGATGCTCAGTCAAGAACATTCTTTTAACGTTGTGTGAAAACCCAAACGTACTGTATAGTAGGTACCACTTTATTGGAACTGCATACCATATTTGTCATATATAATATCAAGCAATAATGCTAATATCAAGACATGAAATATGAAGACACAAGGCGTGTCATTTTCTGTTAGGCCTCTGTCCACACCTTTCCCATGGAATGTTTTCTTCCACCTTTTTACCTGAGACATCAAACAGGGCGCTCTGGAGGATTTGGTAGAGTGCGCCCCTCGGTGGCAGGTCAGAGAAGCGTGACTCTAGCAGGCAAGACATTTGGCTGTCCTTGGGCGTGACCTTGCCAGCCTCCGGCACCATGTTGACACAATCCAGCACGATAGCCCCTGTGTTGGCACACTGCCAAGTATGGGTGAACTAAGCCAATACAGGTTTCCAGCTGGCATTGAAAAACATATAGGCAAACACTACAGGATAATTATTGATTTCCCTGTTGCCTTGTGCTGAGGTATGCTTTTCTTAATCGAAATATGGGAAATATTTTAATGCAGCATGTTTTTGACACACGTTATAGGGGACTTGTTGCAATGTCAGGGTTACCGTATAATAATTTGGCGATCTGACTGTCAAGTACTTCAGGTGCCTTGTGCAGAATGCGCTCTGTCACCAAGGTGGCACAGGAACCCACGGTTTCCACGGTGATGGAACAGGAAGTGGAGGGTGTCCTCTCAGATTGGTGGTTGTCGATGACTTCCACAACTGCCTCCTCCAATTCACTATCAGCACTATGGGGGAACGTCAAGGTTGACAGATTATAGTGAAATAAGTGAAATCATATCTGTTTTAAACCAGACATTTTTGTGTACATTTTCTTGCATAATGCCATAATCCTGACTTAATATAAAGTGAGCAACTTTTTCATCTGTCAGGTCTTTTAAGCCCAGGAAAATGCTCGGAACCTTCCAGAAGTAAGGCCCAATAAATGTATCAAAACCCTTTCTCAAACAGTTTTTTTGTTGTCAATTAATGGATACTGTAGATATCAGAGGGATGTCTGAGAGAAAGTTAAATATTTTGCAATGGAGACAGGGACAGAATGAGAGTACAAATAAAGACCAGAAAGTAAATAGATAGGATTCCTGTTGCAACAGCTGACCTAGGTAGCACATTATGGTCCACCAGGGTGAGTGACAGCCTTTTGGCTCTGTGGAGGACTGCCAGGTCCACCTCGTCACGGAACACCAGAGCCTCTGGTGGAATCCCGCTCTCCTTCAGCAGAAGTATGTTATCCCTGCGGAGAGGAAACTCTGCCCTCTGGATGTTCAGCACCGGTACTACTGTCTTCCCCAAGCCTCCAGATGTCTGGGAAGGATGGAGGAATAGAGGAAAAGGCAGAAAAATGGAGGACAAGGGGACGAGATGGAAGAGGGAAACAAGGTCAAAACATACATCCGACACCCCAACACACCTTGGTGCTGAGGCAAGATGAGATTCCTCTGATATGTTTCTGTCCATCTCCTCAGCCCTTTGGGGCATCTTGAGTATCTGAGGTTGCATGAATACTTAATGAGAAGGGGGGGCAGCGAACGGTATTAGACAGAGGTTAGGGAGGTGGGATGGATCGATGCAATAATGAAATATAAGGAGAGGCCGCTGCAGTGGCCTGGAAACAGACATTTGTTATAATATAGAGGAATTCATCCACCATTTTCCTTTCAACCAAACTGCATCAGAGAGTTGACATTTAGCTGGTATTGAAGTTATTTCGCATTTCTAGAGGTATACATTTTTTTGGTAGAGCTTTAGTTGAACCCTCTGTCATATAGATAATTAGCAACTATTTAGAAAACTAGAAGCTGTATTGTCCTGGAATAATCCGACTTACTTTGTACAGAAAGTAAGCGAAGGCTAAGGATGACACCATGGAATCGAGATCACAGGCCTCGTTGCCAAGGACGACATGGATCCCTGAACTGCTCTCAAATCTGCCCTTAAGTGGGAAGAAAGAGGGGAGAAAAAGATTGGTAAAACTCCCCGCCAGTCGTTCACTTTGTACACAACCTTTTCACGTAGCTTGGAATACACTTTTGAAAAGAAATTGTAAAGAATGTTGCTATAGTGGAGACTGTTACAGCAGGGTACATTACTACAAACAGCCAGTTAAGAAATAGCTTCCACCCTGTCTACAGATAGACTGAAATGTTGGCCCTATTTTAGTCCGTCGCAGTCGTCAGCTAGCATCTAGCCTATGCTAAAATTTTTGGACTGCTGCTTATAATCTACTCAGCCTATGCTAATAAAAGAACATTGCCTACAGTATATGTTTAATACCAATGTCATAAATGCATATGCAGCTGCTTCAGCCATTGAACCTCTTGCCAAAACAATAAGATACCGCAAAGAAATACATGGATATTCAGTGAATCCGGAAAGTATTCACAGCTCTTCACTTTTTCCACATTTTATTATGTTACACCCTTTTTCCAAAATTGATTGAATTAATTATTTCCCTCAAAGTTCTAAAAGCAATACCCCATAATGACAATGTGAAAGAATTGTATTTGAAATCTTAGCAAATATATTTAAAAAAACAAACACACATGTACACACATGCCTTCCTCTCTTTCACCTGGTGCTGATTGGGGACTGAGCTGGTCTGATTGCCTAAGGACTATCAGCTGGCGGCTCAGTCCCTATATCTGTGGAGGAGAGGAGGGCGTGGTTCGTTGATTCATGTCATTTGGTTAGACTGTTACATGAGTTGTGTTGCTTTCGGGAGAAATGTAGCAACCAGGTAACTTCATTTTTTTAGTTCAGTCAACTTGTAATTTTTTACAGTGTACCTACAACTGAAGCTTTACATGTTACATTGAATTACCAGGAATTACCTGATTTAGATTGAAGGAAGGAGAGAACATGAACCTGCTCAATAAACATCAGACATTGTCTTAGATATTTAAACTTCCTACATATATCTCTAAAAAGACTAAGCTAATTCCCTGACACTGCTCCCCTTTGTGAACCTGGGCTCTTTAAGGATCCTCTCCTCTGTCATGGAGATATATTTTTAATATAAATATATTGCTTTATAATATATACATTTAAATGAAATGTGCAGATTCAATTGTGAAAAATCTGTATTAGAATCAGCAGGTTGGTTTCTTTTGGATACGTTTGCTGTCAACTAGTAGATCCACGGTGATAAGAAGTGTGATTACTATATCTGTGGCAAGATAACAGGCAGAGTGTTTTTACTGACACCAGGGAAACAGCCTTGCTGTGATGTGTTGATGGCAAAGAACAGAAAACACTAATTGCTAGTGTGTGTGGCAGTAAGGGTCGGTGGTGCTCACACATTGTAATTATTTAGTTCAATTTAAAATGCATAGTGAAAATATATTTTGTGCATTCATCTCCCATACTGGTAAAATTAAATAAAAATGCAGGAAGTCTGTGTGGCGTAGTGGGCTAAGTCGCTGCATTGCAGGAGAGTCTATCTCATGATAATCAGTGGTTTGAGCCTGACTAAGGGTTCTACGTCTTTCCCTAAACCTTCAGAACGAGGCAGCACAAATTGACATAGTGCTGCCCGGGATTTGGGATAGACAAGCCGAATCATCTACCTTGCCACGTTGCTCTCCAGCGACTCCTTGTGTGCAGATCAGGCGACTGTAAATTAAATCACGCAAGTATAGTCGGTGATTGTAAATATCCCATGCATGATCTGACTAAAGTCTTCCATGTTGGATGAACAGTGCAAAAACAATCGGCAGCTCAGTGACATGTGGTTGGATGTAAAATGTCAGGCCCCTCACTATCCCACATCTGTCCATGGAGCTGCAGAGCTGCTGACAAAGCAGAGTCAGTGGGAAATGGGAGAGGAGAAAAATTGAAAAAATAACAAATACAAAACAGATTTTCTTTCAATTTTACAATAAAGAAAATGTGTTTTTTCCAATCAATCAAATGTTCAGTCAGGTAAGCCATAGGTTTCGCTGCTCCACTGGGACCTCCATTGACATTAATGAAATAACAAAGCTAGCTACTGTATAAGAATAATTTTAAACCCAATTCCCTTACAATTTACTATTTAAATGCCATTCACTAATAGCACACCTAGCAGAATGTAAATGATTGTGTTTTTTCCCTGGATACAAATACAGAGCACAACTTTAGTTTCAAACATCAACATCCAAAGATTGGATGAAGATGAACAAAAAGTGCTTCTGAAATAGAAATTCCCAAGCATGGTTGCATGTCAAAAACATCACGTGCAGAAACCCGTCATTGGTTCGAAGGGTCATAGTTTGTTTTTTTCTGTAGTTTTCACAAAGTTACATGAATAAAACTGGTTCAGAGTCAGACCAAAATTTTAGCATTTGATTCTCAAAAGGATCAATTTCTCACCTTTCCAATTAACATGCCAAATCCCAGTCTGGTCTTTATTGCAATGCTGCTTTTAAAACCACTGTTGTTTAGCCATACTGAATTAAATGAATTTAATTTCTCATACAGACTTGAAAAAACATTGCTTGCTGTATTGCTTCCAAATGCTGATTAGGTAAAAAACGCTCAGAGATGAACCAATAATTCATCACGTTATGAATATGGATGATTAAATGCATCTTTAAGGAAGGCCATTGGATTCAGATCTAATGGCTTTGCAGACCACTGAGTTAAACTGAAGTCATCACGTTCAGGGAACCAAGTGATCACAGAGAGACTAAAAAATAAAGTACCATTTTATAATATTTTTATTTAATAGTTGACAACAGGGATTGTTTTACCCATTCAAAAATTGGAAGCAATATAACTGGCAATGTTGAAATGTTAATTTGAAGAATAAGTGGCCATTTCACTTCCTGAAACTCAAAGGGGTGGAGCAATGGTGCCCTATAGAATATTGAGTGGGTGTAGAGAGTGGGCCCACTGGCATGTGGTAAAGGACAGCCAGGGTGAGTATACCATATCTTATGAAGTGGCATTATGGCTGCTCAGGCCCCTCCCCCTTCCCTGCCATCTCACTCTCCCCAGCACGCCTGTCACCTCCCATCAGCAATAGCAGCTGGATGACCCGGGCAGGCAAGCAGGAGGCTATATTTAACCACAGTGTGGGCAGAAGCAAAACCCCCAGCTGTGACTCCACAACTGCCCCATGGAAGAAATAAAGATTTAGGACAACCTCTATAAATGTGGAAATCCTGTACTACAGTATCCATTCAAGCAGAAAGACAGAAATATAAACACAAGTGTGATGGGTGGCAAAACACTTGAAATGTAGGCCAGTGACATGTATATGGAAGTGTAGAAGGGCAATGTTGTGATAATGCTGTGATAGTCACGTGATCAAGCAGGATGCTCCGAGCAAGACGTGTCCCTATGCGCTAGCTTTGTGTGCCATAAGAAGATACCACGCAGATGTTTTTGTGTTTTCAGCAACTCACACTTTACTCAGTGTGTTGTCGAGAAATATCAACGACTGTTTTGTAATAGGGCAGTGCTGTTTCGTAACAGTCGTCCTTGAATTGCTACCCTAATATGAATCCATTTAGGCCTTCATTTCAGTGCAGTGTTCAAGCCAGGGATCACTTTACCAGCTTCACTGATTGGTTATCGATGTGTCAATAGTGCTCCATTTATTACTCAAGCCCAAATCAAAGGCAGTAACGCATGCTGGCTACTCTCACCCATTCCCCTTTCTAAGTGCCCATCATAGCTTTCATTCCATCTGGTTAATGTAAAACCACAGCACACTGAGACCTTTCTAGAACCCACTTATCCCAAGCCTCAGGGACTCTGGGAGATAAGGCACAAGCAGTTCTGGACCCATGAAACGGATGGATGGACTAGTATGGTTTTTGGAGAAGCAAAAGGAGACAGAAAGCCCTGCATTTTTTCCATGACATACCTACCAGTGTAGAATTGCAGTCCCACAATTTTTTAAAGTATATATTTTCAGACACTTTCTGCTGTAGTTGATAGGAAAGTGGTGAAAGATAGAGGAGAGAGTTTTTACATTAAAGAGTAGTAGGTGAGATTGAACCCACGCCACAGCAGGGATATGTGCATTGGAGGCAGCGGCTTACACTTCTGTACAACACAAGGCCAGTGTTTTTTCAGAAAAGTGTTCGTTTACACAAACCCATGTATATGCCATCAAGAGCATGCCAAATGTGTAGGTGGCAGTGTAACTAAAGGCTGAAGCCCACGTTAGCCAATCAGATTCCCAAAAATTACCAAATTAAAATGTAAACATAGGTCGCACTTTTGGCGCAGGTGCATACAGTGACGTCGGCTGCCTCTCAAGGTGTAGGGTCCTCTAAGGGCTTGCAGTTGAACTTAAACCTACTATTCTGCCACCCCAACCAATGCTCACGAGCAGAAACGTTTGCAGTGGGCCCAGAAATACATGAAGATGAATTTTCAAACAGTCTTGTTTACTGATGAGTGCCGTGCAATCCTGGATGGTCAAGATGGATGGAGTAGTGGATGATTGGTGGATGGCCACCATGTTCTAATAAGGCTGCGACGTCAGAAAAGAGGTGCCTTGCAAAAACACTGGAATTAAAGACTCACTGCAAACATCAACATGACATGGCGTTCAAGTGTTGGATTATGGGACAAATTAGCATGTTTAGGGCTGAACCCTTCAGTCTTTGAGTATCGGTCTAGACAGATCTACACTGCTTAAAATAATTAAGTGAAAACTCAAATCACACATCGGGTCTCGATGACCGAAACATATTATAGATTCAAATCTTTATTGTACAGTGTGTAACAAAATGACGGAACTTCGGTAAATGGAAACCCAAATCACACACCGATTAAGGGCTGGATTCAAACTCATACCAAAAATCTAAGTGAACAACTGACATCACAGGCTGTTCTAACTTGCGTGAATTTCACCAACTTGTAACATGCCTCATTAGTGTGTACGGCCCCCACGTGCCTGCATGCACTGCCAACAATGTCTGGGCATGCTCCTGATGAGACAGCAGATGGTATTCTGGGTGAGCTCCTGGATATTCTGTGGCTCTACTTTGCTGCGTTGGATGCACCGATACATAACGTCCTAGAGGTTCTCAATTAGATTCAGGTCTGGGGAACGTGAGGGCCAGTCAATGTCATCAATGCCTTCTTTATCCAGGACCTGCCACTCTGGCCACATGAGGCTGGGCATTGTCCTGCACCTGAAGGAACCCAGGGCCCACTGCACCAGAGTAAGGATTTCATCCGAGAACATAACAACAGACAGGGTATCGTTGGCTAGCACATGGAGGTCTGTGCAACCCTCCAAAGACCACAGACCATCACTGACCCACTGCCAAACCGATCATGCTTGATGATGTTGCAGGCAGCATAGTGTTCACCACTGAGTCTCCAGACTCTTTGATGTATGTCACATAAGCTCAGTGTGAACCTGCTCTCATCTGTGAAGAGAACGGGGTGCCAATGGCGGACCTGCCAATTCTGGTGTTCTCTGGCGAATGCCAATCGAGCTGCATGGTGCTTCCCTGTGAGCACAGGTCCCACTAGAGGACATTGGGCCCTCATCCCACCCTCATGGAGTATTTGTCTGACAGTTTGGTCAGAAACATGCACAGCAGTAGCCCACTGAAGGTCTTTTTGTAGGGCTCTGGCAGTGCTCCTCCTGTTTCTTCTCGCGCTAAGTACTAGATACCCATCCTGCTGCTGGTTTGATGCACTTCTACAGCCCTGTCCAGATCTCTTAGTGTAACAGTCTATTTCCTGGAAACTCTTCCATGCTCTTGAGACTGTACTGGGAGAAACAAACCTTATTGTGATGCCACATATGGATGTGCCATCTTGGAGGAACTGGACTACCTGTGCAACTTGAATGGGCTGCAGGTACTGCCTCATGCTATCAGTAGTGACTAGGATACTAGCAAAACAAAAGTCAGGACGGATAAGGAGAGACAATTGTTTGTGGCCACCACCTGTAAAACCATTTCCTTTTTGTGGGTTCTCTTGCTGTTGCCTCTAATGCACCTGTTGTCACTTTCATTTACATCAAAACAGGTGACACTGATTCACAATCGCTTATGCTTCCTAACTTGATATGTTGATATCACTGAAGTGTAGCTGACTTGGTGTTATACTATGAGGATTGGGTGTGCCCTTAATTTTTTTGAGCAGTGTACAAAGGATCAAGCTAGGTCTACTAATTTCTGCTCCACAGTCAGTATTCTTGGACAACTCCTGACATAAACATCAGTAAACATGTGAGGAGGCCACAATGTGAAGTAAAAGTGGGTAAATTAAGTCTCCCTGGGGCTGAAAAGAAAACAAAGAAACCTAGTTTGACCTAAATGGATGATGAGGTCTAAACAGAAGCATCTGACCTCAGGCCAGAAACATTACATCTGACAGACAACAGGGGTATGAATTGAAAGTATGTCACAAGGTTTTCATTATGATTATATTTAAATGGAAGTCATACTTGGAAAAAGAGCAGAGGGGTGTGGGTACTAAGAAAGATTTTTTTTGAATGAAAGAATCAAAAACTCATTAGCTTGAGAGGGATGGTAAGTGAAGAATCGCTAAGAGTCCTCAATCTGCCTAAAGGCTGTTCATATAACATGTCAATTTGGCAGATCATCCTTCCAATCCTCATGGAAAAGGAGAATGAAATATAGCCAGTAAAGAGGACTGGTTAGCCAAAGACGGGTCAGATCCCACCAGTGACATTGGGTCAACCTAAGACAGAGACAGCCTTGTACCTGGCCACACCAATGAAAACATATGCCTCTATATACAGTACATATTGTTACAGTGTGTTGGGTTCCCGGTCATGGTGCCATGGTCAGAACTCTCCGGAAGGGTGTCTGTGTGTGTGTGTGTGCGTGCGTGTGGTGGTGTCATGCACCTAGAAAAAGGAGTGGAACAGATGCAAAGTTCATACTGTACAGATCTATTCTGTATTCGTAGACTCATTGCTCATCCCTTCCCAACAAAGATAAAAAGAAGCTCTGATTCTGTGATAAAACTGCTTAAAGCAGTCCTAGAATGATTGATCCCTGCTCGTAAAACATCATTTAAACTGATAATGGTAAAAGGCCATTATAACTACTACATATTGCTGTGTTATGCAGAGGCTTCGAAAAAAGTCAAATTCTTAGGGCTTTAATACTTTTAATGTCAAGTGTCAAATCTCTGATGTTCTGCCTTGATATCCTGCCACAACTGTTCTCTGACAGAAGGAGGGGAGTGGGTAATGATGAGTCCTCAGGAGCAATGGCTAACCTCTTAAAATTAGAAAGTTACCCTTTAAAACTTTGCGTTTGCCTGACAGCGAAGACAGGGGTGTCTGAATTCCAAAATCGCTACAGGGGTAGTGGGTGGAGGGGGTGAGTGGTCTGCCATCTAAGCATAGTGACAGAGGTGTCACCTAATGTCAATATTAATGTCAAACAACAGTCAAGCTGCGGCACAAGAATCTGGACAGGAAGCTTTGGCCCAGAGAGGGGTGTGGCCCTATAGGCAATCATGGTATAGTTTTAATGAGATATGACTTTTTCCAGGCCAATAACTTTGCTTTTGAATAGAAAGTAATGTGATAAATCACGAACCTTACATTACTTTACAGACAGTGAGAAAAAGTTCAAAAGTATGCTGTAAAAATGCAATTCCTAGTGTAGTGGGAGAGATTCAATGCAATATTTGGCAGTTGGCAATTTCTACTAGTCTTGCACTTTGACCACTCTAGCTCTTCCTCCATTCAACAACACCTTCGCATGGCTCGCTTTGTTTTCTTGTTAGACTATTTTACAGTATCTTTGTAACAAGAGTATTCATAATCTTTAAGACAAATACTACTGAATCGTAACGCATAGCCTAATTAAATTTCCCTCTTCACGTAAAATTTAGCTACGCTATAACTTGGGGAAATTATTTAATGTAATCTTAATATAAGTTAACAATGAGTTTGCCAGGAAATCAATTCATTATCAGTTAAAATATTAGTACAGTAATAGTAATTGGCCAAGTATATTATGCAATAACAGTTGAATATTCTCTATATTAAGCAGTTATTGCTTTCAAAAATGTGATCAGCTTCTGTAACATTATAAAACTATTTGATTTGGCAAATTAATGCGAAAAAAATCTTATTTGGATAATACAAAATATGTTTGCTCGGTGTTAAAAAACAGCCTGGACATTAAGACATGTTGTATGGCAGACCGCAGAGAGGTTAGCTGAGAGAGAACTCAACAACGTTATCCGTCATTGCAGAGCAGATTTTCGTAAAAAAAGACATGCCTAGTATTAAACGTGTTGTGTGTGACTACCTTTTCGGCAGCGCTACATCCCTGTAGAAACTCCTCCATTTTCGCCACCGTAGAGCACGCCCGGTATGTTCTCTGTAACAGAATAGTTATCCTCTGAAAAAACAACTTGACAATTATTGCTTTCCTAAAATATGTTTTGCCACTGCGCCTCCCGTAGCGTATGGCGGCTATTGTTTTGTGACGTGACTTGCAGGTCCAGGGACTTGCGACGGTCCGTGAAGATATTCCTGCTGGACTTGTCATGTCCCTCATGAAAAATTACTGTCAAATCTGACATTTGTTTTACTAAATGTTGTTATGACAAATTAGGTCAGTTCTGAAGTAATGTCTGCTGAAAATGTGTCTTCGCCTTTGTATGCGAATAATTAATTGTTAATAATTGCCAACAGTTATAGATATTTGCAACATTGGTAATCTAGTATGCACTAGCATTCAAAAGTTTGGGGTTACACATGCATTAAATTGATAACAAATTATCATCTAAACATGATTAATTACAGATTAGTTAAAATAATTCATCATTAGGACAATAAAATAATGGCTGCTGAAAAAGTGGTTTTCTGTTGTATTTAAATGATTAATTGTAAATCAGTAATTTCCAACATATAGGCTACATGTAGGGTAAGATGGGGTAATAAGCCCCCCTAAGAACAATGTTTAATTGCTGAAACAAAAATGCCAAGTTTGGAGAAAAAAATGTATGTGGATCATACCATGCTTAGGCTAAATAATTATGAAGGGAAATAAATGGAAAACGTATCGATTTTTAGATTATTTTATGAAATAAAATAGAAAATTATTTTTTTAGTATTGGGGTGAAAATGTCTCATTTTTTATCGCTAGACCAGTGGATTATTTATCTTAAAGCTTTCCTAATTGTGGATTAAAACAAAGATATAGATCTAACTTTAGTGAAAAATAACTACAATGTTTTCAAAATATAAAAAATTGATTAATTTACCTCACAATCTTTTTGTGGGAATATCTACAAACGTTGTGATTAGACAAAGGACGGTTTTAGTTGTGCATGATCAGTACCAGTCAGGGAAAGTGTTGGGGGATACATTTGGTGACATGTTGTGGGTATTATGTGAAATAAAGAGGGGGGGGGCAGTTATCCCACCTTACCCTAAATATTTTCAACATTGTTAATGTCTTGGGCATTTTTTACATTTGATGCCACCTTGAATAATTAAGGTATGCATTTCAATAAAAGACATGAATATTTCTGGGTAGAACAAACTTTTGAACACTAGTGTATATGTTAATCAATTTAATGCCACCTTGTCACAGGCGATTCTACATTAGGGACAAGTGGGGCTGTGCCCCACCAGATGGCATTGTTGCACAAACTGTATTGTTATCAACTAAATTGAGTGCAACAAGATATTTTAATGTAATACATGTTATAAAATGTACTGATTATGGCATGCTTATGCTTGCTATTGTTTTCTATGGTTGGAGGGGCTAGCCCCATGCTTATGAAGATATTTTTAACTTTCACATAGTTCCCTGATGTATTTGATCAAAGCACAATTTCTGCACGCAAGGAGTCACTGGAGAGCGACATGGAAAAGGTAAACAATCCGACTTATCTATCCCAAATCCCGAGCAGAAATGCTATGACAGTATGTGCTGCTTCGTGCAAGAGGTCCGGGAAAAGTCAGAGAACCCATAGTCTGGCTTGAACTACTGACTAGGTTTCTCCTCTATTTTGGTTCATAGAACGATATGACGACAGGAGGTCAGCGGTATCTGGGACAAAGTTTAATTAATTTTTTTACTTTGGCCTCTGCGGTTCCACAGTATTTTGGAGACGCACACATTGCTCTGTTGGGTGCAGCGGTCTAGGATAGCACAGCCCCATTACTCATTGAAATTAATGGGTTTCTAGGGGGCAATGCTGCTTCTCCGCCTCCCGTGCATGCACCGAGAGGAGCTCTATTTTGCTACGCCTCTATTTTGCTACGAGAGGCAAAATATTGCTTTCCGAATTTCGTCTTTGAAATGCCCAGTTGACACGGCCCCTTAAAGTCTTCTGCACATGGGAGGTGGTATCAGCTGGGCAACTGAAGGCAACTGAAGGCAGATGCACATGGGAGGTGGAAGCAGGGGTGCCGTGTAGGGGGGAAAAGTTAGGACAATTCCAAGGGCCCATGACTGACAGGGGCCCCAAAAGAAATTGTAAAAACTACAACAGCTGTGTAGAGGGGGCCCAATTAGATTTTTTGTCATGGGGCCCAAAATTCCTGGCGGCACCCCTGGGTGGAAGAACAGCATTGCGTACAAGAAACCTATTTGTTTCAATGAGTGATGTAGCTTCGCTCTCCTAAACTGCTGCGCCCAACAAAGCGATGCATAATTCTCCAAAATACCTTGGAGCTGCTGCGTTCAAAGTTTGAATGATTTGAACTTTGGCCCAGATACCGCTGACCTCTTGATGCGCAACCAAACAGATTACAGTCTGTGGTCATATTGTTCCATGAACCAACGTGGGGATGATCATTGTTCTGTCTATTTGAGTTTCTACTACAATGCCTTGCACCGTACCTTGCGTGGGGAGCAGCTGATACCGCGTCCCCTGTGCAGGTGCCTTAATACTGCTTCCCATGTGCCAAGGCCTTAATGCCCATGCCCATGGGAGGTGGAAGAGCGGCATGCCCAAGAACCACATTCATTTCAATGAATAACGTGCAAAGCGATGCCCATCTCTCCAAAATACCATGGAGCTGCTGTGGTCAAAGGTCAAATCATTTGAAATTTGGTCCCAGAAGCCGATGACCTCTTGAAGGGCAACCAATTGGATTTGTTTGTGGTCATATCATTTTATAATACAACATGGGGAGGAGCTGTTTAGTCCAATGATGCCTTGTGCTGTACTGAGTGTTGGGCACCACTGATACCACCTCTCATGTGCAGAAGCCTTATGGGTTTGTTGGTAATGCTATGGTGTGGAATGTCATGGTTATGTGCCTATAGTTTGAAATGAGAAACATGATATGATGCGAAATGGTATGCTGTGTTTCGTACTAAATAGTATAGTAAAGTGGTTCATATATTTTCTGCTTTGCGGTAAGATGTATTTTGTTCGATGTTCGATGCTCCAGAATGTTGGAGGTTCACCACTTCACCTTGTTGAATGAAAGTATAAATTTATACATTTTTGAAAATTCATGTGTGATTCCAAATTTATGAATCCTAGTAATATTAATTGAGAATTAGTCAGTTATTTTTTATGAATGATAAAACCTTTATGTGTCCCAACCCCTATACATTTCTGTAATATACGTTTTGACAAGCGAACCAAATGTTTTAAAATAGTGCCTACTAAAAGCCGCCATTTCTCTACTACGCAGCAAGGTGTGACGTATATGAACACATTATCTGCAGTTCCCTCCTCCAACCACTCGTGTCCCCATGAAGATTAACTTTCCAAATACGTAATGTGTATGGTTTGTGATTAGGTAGCTTATTTTAGTTTTTTTCTTCCAATTTTTCTGAAATGCTTTTGGTTGGCAGACTATATATATATTTATGTATGTAGATTTTTATTTAATATGTAAAGCTGTGTCTAATGCATAGCTTGATATCCTTGTTTACAGACTGTGGAAGAGGAAGTAGAGTGCTACGGACTGCGTGAACAGACCGTGGAATGTAAACAGCATGAAGGTTTAGGCTGCCAAGTGCGAAGTTCGTTGATGTAGCTAGCTAAAGTCAGTTTGCATTTTTAAAAACGCATTTGTGTCTGGGTTGGATCAGTGTGCTTTTCAGAAGGTTATCCACATCTAAGCTATCAACTTGTTTGATGGTAAGTGGTTTATTTTCTGCTGGTCAGATATGAACGAAACTAGCAAGCTAACAGGATACCAGCATCCTCAAACATTGGATACAGGGTGGTTATGTGTTGATGGGCACAAGGCTAGGTCTGCAGTTGTAGCTTGTCATTTTCCATATTTCTTTCCAACACTTTGTTACAGCATTATAACTAGCAACCGTAGCTGTTTTTTGTCAACCCCAAAAACAGTAAATGTACAGAATAACTTGAGCTATTTATTCACATACTGGTCCTTTTCTTTCAGGTCATGTTCACTATGGGTATGAGAATAGTCTTCTTCAGCTGTTTTTTTGGAGATTAAGCTAAATCAACCAAACCCGGAAAAACATCGGAGATACGGACAATTTGAAGTTCTGTACAGTAGAAGCCTTTCATCTCCCATGCAGGTTGTGTCACCGAATCTTAATAGGCAAATTGTAACAACTAACCCTAGGTCAAATATTGTTTGTGTCTGTACATTGTTTATTCCCCGGTATGGTCAGGAGTTTCCTGCTGTACCTTGTCAGAAGCTATCAAACCAAATCTAATTTGACAGGAAGCTCAAGGTATCGGACTGTGTAATTAACATAAGCATTGCTGAAAGTTTCTGAAATACTTGTTAATTTTAAATGGATTTATACTTTATGTAAGGATAATTACTTGTTTGCAATAGAAACAGTTTTTAGAGCTAAACACTTGCACTACATTCACCGGGAGCTTATGTTCAATGCCCGAGAAAACCTTGATATCTGACACCGCAACTTGATCTTATAGAAAAGTACTTGATAGGGCTATGTGAAGTCGAAACAGTCTAACAGTCTGAATTACATAAATTCGACAAAGAGACTGTGCAATATTGTGTATTCTGCTGTAGTCATACGTCAACCACATATTGCAAACTAAGAATAAGGTTACTCAGGAATTCCAAGGAACACGTCAGTGTAAAGTCCCTTGAGGTTCATCTCAAAATCACAGCCAGTATTCAAGGTTTGATTATACTTTGAAAGACAGGGCTGTTTGTTTTCCTATTCTTGTAAAGTGTCCGAAGTAGTTTTACAGACAACGTGGCCTTACTTTATATTTATTAGGCCTAAGTGCTACACTGAACATTATTGAACTATGGCTGATTCTGGCACGGAGATAGTGAGTGGGGATCTCCTGAGCATTGTTAAAGATGACTGCTCTCTGACAGAAGCCATTTCTAAAGAAGACAGCCTTACTCCAGGGTTGCCTGTGGCTAAACAAGAAACCCACACACCAGCGCCCATGGATTATGGAGACTCCAATAACGTCCCATCAGTGAAAACCACAATTATGGAAGCAGGAAATTCTAAACACAGGGAAACCACTACAACACCAACGCCTATTTGTTTGTCAGTGTCTGAAAATGACATAAAAGAAGGTGTTTTGCTCACCCCGAGGAGCCAGACTCCGACCGAAGGGAATGGGGAGAGCTCAGAGGGCACATTTGGACGGTCGGATGAGCATAGCCAGTCGGCTACCACCGACTCAGCCTCCTTCTCCATTCCCAGCTTGGAATTCTCAGAGGCCAACAATGGGAATGACGAACCATCATCCTCCTACTCTGCTCTTGGGATCGAGGGCCGCTCCCCCTCTGCTGACGTCCCCTGCCTGTCTGAGGATGTCCTAGCTGGCGGCGCCACCGCTGTAGCTGCAGCCACTGGTGGAGCCACGGCTGCTCAGGTCCCAGAACCCATGATGCCAGCCTACTACTTTGTGAAATGGATCACATGGAAAGAGAAGAGGACACCCATCATTACGCAGAGTGAGAACGGCCCCTGTCCCCTGTTGGCCATCATGAACACCCTGTTTCTGCGCTGGAAGGTAAAGTTGAACTGTACAAACCACTATGTAGGATGAATGAATTACTGTGCTTGTCAAAATCTCTAAAGGTAGACTCACAAACTGGGGTTTTGCTGTCTCATGCCACAGACTTTGAGAGGAGCTAGATGCAAGACTTTGTTATACAGACACATGTACACAGGTTAGTTTAACATTGGGAGTTTAACACAATAGGAGCTGTGTGAGCTACTCAGGTTGCTCTGAGGAAGATGCCATCGAAAATTTGACTTACCATTATACCTTTTTGCTGGATTAAAGCTATATGTTCTATCATTCCCGTTTGTTGAACACGGATACATTTCACATACTTCTGCAGGGGCATAGAAGTCAGTTTGATATTAGGGGACACATATTTTTGGCAAAATGTTCTTAATATTATTGGGGGAGACCACATTACGTCTCTTTAACATTGGGGCGGGCATGTCCCCACCTGCTTGTATGCCCTTGTCCTTCTCCTAGCCTCAGATTAGTCTTCTTCAGGCATTTTTCATGGTGAGTCACTTTCGGTAGTTCAACACTATTATGCGAAGGGACGTGGTAGCAATGTGGGGCACCACGGTTCACTGCTAGAGGCCCAATTTCATTCTCTGGTTTACTTTCTGCACCGGTGTCATTTTGCTGAGTCTACTTTTAAGAGCGTTTGTTGCCTGGGTAATTCTGCCATATAAAACATTAATTTAGTTTAAATGTTTGCAACTGACATCCTTTACTCGTACAACACGTTGTAAAAGCAGTTGAGTCAGTTTTAATTTGTAAACCTTGTCTTATCACTCTCAGATGACTCCTTGTTTGTAGGAGGGGCACCTGTGTGTTCAATCATGGTTGCATAGTTGACAAACATGTTTTTCATATGGGTCGACTTGAGACTTCCATGTTTTAAGAAACCTGGGATGTTAATCGTAAGGCTTGGAAACATGCTGGGAGGAAGCATGGGTTTGATGTTGGACCATCCAGCAGGAGTGCGGTACAAATGTCAGATAACTTTAGCAACGGCTAACGTAACAGCTATGAAAGTATTGTAGGCCGGTTAGCATGTATTAATGGCTGACTGACCTTGAAGTAAAATCAAGAAAAATATACAATATTGTTAATTTTCAGGTGCTTTTTTGTCCTTTTATTACATTATAACAGATCCCTATTGACTTATTAGCTAGCAAGGGTTACAGTTGGTTGGATTGTGTAAATAGTTGTTAAACTGAACCATGGATGACACTGTCTTGGCCTGTAGACTGTTTTCAAGGTGAGAAATCATCTAACACCAAGTTGGAATAAAGTGAAGTTCTCCTTTTAAGGTGACTGCAGAAAAGTGTGTGGATGACACATCTAAGGAGTGTAGCTAAGCAGCCCAAAAATAGTCCCTAAATGACACAGGAAGTAGGGATGGTTCTGGAGGCATGAATTACAGGTTCATTTTGGGTATTAATGAGCTTACTGATGCCTCTAGTCTTGTTTGAACCATCAACATGAAAACAGCCTGTCAAGCTTTATCTTTGGAAGTGCAGCAACACAGATTGTTTGTACGTAAAGGCTTCAGTAAGAGACTAGCATTAAATGAATGCTGGTCAAGAAAATGACTGGTGAGTCAACATGTGTCGTGTCCCCAGGCCAAGCTACCTGCCCAGACAGAAGTAATTACCACAGAAGACCTGATGGCCCACCTTGGTAAGAAACATGTCTGCCCTTTCATACAGATTTAGTATGAATTAGGTTTCTGCTTTGTAACCTTTGTGAAACAACCCATGTTTATGCATATCATGTATGCAATGCATATGAAAAGGGAATACCGGCATGAAAATAAGATGTGTCTATGTCTGTGTTTAACCCTCTCCTCAGGGAACACCAGCCGTTCCATGTTTTGTGCTATTTCTGAGCTAACACACCTGATTCAACTGATCTGCTAATTATCAGGCCCTAGATTAATGAATATGGTGAGCTAGTTTAGCGGCTACAGCTAAACTGAGGAACGTCTGGTGTGCCCAGAGGAGAGGTTTGAAAAACCCTGGTCTGTGTATTGCTATCAGGCGTATATTTAATAATAAATCAACTGCATTTGCTACAGGACCCAAGGACTTAATGATTGAAAAGTAACCAGACAGGAAAATCAGCTGTGACCACTACCATGAATATCATTATAACACACACAATTGCATTTTTGTCTGTTCTTTCCCAGGGGAATGTGTGTTGTGCATCAAACCAAGGGAGAAGGCTGAGGGAATGGAGCTCAACTTTCAGCAGGTAAACCCACATTTAGCACAAACATTCAGATCACTGTCTGTCCTTTTGGCTTCTTATGACACTGCCGATTGTTTGTTTGTTTGTCTCTCTGTTGTCAGAACATTTTTCTGATGGTCTGTCTGCCTGTCTGCCTGTCTGCCTGTCTGCCTGTCTGCCTGTCTGCCTGTCTGCCTGTCTGCCTGTCTGCCTGTCTGCCTGCAGGTGTGCGTACATGGATATATTGAACTGTATTTATGGTTTTTTGTTTATTATTTAGCATTTCTGAGTAAGAGGGAGTTGTTCAGGGAAGTGCTGTTCACTGCAGATGCGTCACAGGGTGCTGTCTTTGCAGTAAAGGCTGTGTCATCAGTGCTAAGCCACAACAGCTCTCAGTAGAGTACAACAATAAAGAGCTTAAGAAAGAATAAGGATTAAGAATTGCTATAAAAAAACACTAAGGTATAAGACTGAAACAAATGCAGTCACCTCCAAAAATATTTTCATCCTTGATGATAATGGCCAAAATAGGGATATTTATACTAAATACTGAGCTATATTTTGTTAAAAATTAGGAGTATATTATATTGAGTCTTCATTTTAACATAACAAATTAAATAGAATAACATTGTTTGCTCATTAAAAACACATTTGTAAAACATGTTAATGTCCACATTACTGCAACTCATTATTTTTATAAATTATGTAAAAGAAAAATACATTGGCATTAACAGTCTACTTTTCAAAGTACAACTGTATTGTGTTTCTCCATAGCCTGTTTTACCAATGCTTAAAAAACAGGTAACAGGCATATAAAATCTGTCACCGTACAAAAATCTGTACCATGCACCATTAGGGCAATAACAAAGCAGTTAAAACCAGTGGAACAGTGACGAACCTACCTGTTAGAGGTTTTTCTCCAAAGCATTGTGAGAAAGATTGTTCAGATAGTAAGAAAGTATCCAAGGACCATGGGGATACCTCATTTGGTTGTGCCTTGGTGTTATTAACTTTCCAAATGTACAACTTCTTGAAATGTACCTGATTGAACCTATACTTTAAATAATAATAATAATGCATTCAACTTAATATAACGCTTTTCTTCCAAGGAACTCGAAATGCTTTACACAGTGAGGAGGAAAGCCCACCTCATCCATCAACAATGTGTAGCACCCATTTGAATACCCAATAGAAGAATGTATTCCAAGTGCACAGACTGAACAATTTCAGACATCTGAATAGACTTTGAACGGATGACTTGTATAAATAAACTAACTGGCCACTTCATTAGGTACACCTGTGGCAGCAAGTCCATTCATGTAGACTTGGTCAAGACAATCTACTGAAGTTCAAACCAAGCATCAGAATGGGGAAGAAAGGTGTTTTAAGTGACTTTAAACATGGCATGTTTGTTGATGTCATGCGGGCTGGTTAGAGTATTTCAGAAAGTGCTGATCTTCTGGGATACAGAGAATGGTCCGAAGATGAGAAAATATCCAGTGAGTTCTTTTGGCAAATATGCCTTGTTGATGGCAGAGGTCAGAGGAGAATGGCCCGACTGTGTCGAGCTGATAGAAAGGCAACATTAACTCAAACACTCATCACAACCGAGGTAAGCAGAAGGGCTTCTCTGAACGCACAACACGTCTAAACTTAAGCAGATGGGCTACCGCAGCAGAAGACACCGGTTGCCAGTCCTGTCAGTTAAGATCAGGAAACTGAGGCTACAACTTGCATGGGCCCATCAGAACTTGACAATAGTAGATTGGAAAGCATTGCCTGGTCTGATGAGTCTTGATTTCTGCTGCGACATTCAGATGGTAGGGCCATGAATATGGTGTAAACAACATGAAAGCATGGATCCATCCTGCCTTGTGTCAGTGGTTCAAGCTGTTGGTGGTGGTGTAAATGTGTGGGGGATATTTTCTTGCCACATTTCACTTGCCCCTTAGTACCAATTGAGCATTGTTTGAATGCCACCGCCTACCTGAGTATAGTTGCTGACCATGTCCATCCCTTTATGACCACAATGTACCAATCTTCTAATGGACCTAATACGTTTTTTTTTCATTTTAGATTCTGTGTGTTTTTTTCACCTCCCATTTGGTCTTGTCCAAATCTCATTGCCCCTGCCTTGTCCGCAACTCCTTGGACAGATGCGGGATGGTGAAGGGTGCTCACATGCTTCACCCAGTCACATGTCGCCAAGCTGGCCAATTATTTTCACAATGCTCATTCACCACTAGTGATAATTACACCCACAAATTGTTCTTCCACGATTTAATTTACAGGCACCCGATCTGCACAACGAGTCACTGGAGGAGGACGTGGCAAAGTAGATAATCCGACTTATCTTTTCAAAATCCTGGGCAGCGCTATGCCAATTTAGACTGCATCAAAACCTACTGTATCCATGTACATATACATTATATGGCCAAATGTATGTGGACACCACTACTAATTACTGAGTTCAGGTGTTTCAGCCACACCATTGCTCACAAATGCATAAAATCCACCACATAGCCATGAAATCTCCATAGACCAACATACTGAAGAGCTCAGTGACTTTAAACCTTGCACTGTCATGGGATGCCAACTTTACCACAAATCAGATTATCTACTTTACCACGTCGCTGTCCAGCGCCTCTGTGTGCAGATCGGGTGCCTGTAAATTCAATCACAGAAGTATTGTTGGTAAGTGTAATCATCCCACACATAGTCTGACTAAAGGCTTCTGTGTTATATGAGCAGGGAGACAAGAATCATCCGGCTTTGCGACATGTGGTTGGATGAACCATGTGAGCGCTCCTCACCATCCCGCATCTATCCAAGGAGTTGCGGAGCTGCAGACAAGGTGGGGTTAGTGGGAATTGGACAACACCAATTGGGAGGACAAACAAATGGGGGGGGGGTGGTCTGCGTGGCGTAGTGGGTTAAGTCACTGCATTGCACGACATTCTATGTCATGATAGTTATTGGTTGGAGCCTGAATATGGGTTCTCTGACTTTTCCCAGGCCTCTTGCATGAGGAAGCCCAAATTGGCATAGCGCTCTACGGGATATGGGTTAGAGAAATCAGATTATTGATTCTGCCACGTTGCTCTACAGGGACTCCTTGTGTCCAGATTGGGCGCCTGTGGGTTCGATTGGGGAAGTATAGTTGGTGAATGTAATCATCCCGTGCACGATCTGACTAAAAGCTTCCGTTTTGGACTCGCAGTGCGAAAAGAATCGGCGACTGGGCAAGTGTAGATGGATGAACCAGGTGCACGCCCTTCACCATCCCACAGATCTTTGCAGGGAGTTGCGGAGCTGTCGACAAGGCAGGATTATAGGGAATTGGGAGAGGAGAAAAATGTAGAAAAATCACTAATAAAAAAAGAAATAAGAAATGATGGGAAAAGAGTAAAGACTCAGTGCCACTGTTATCGCAAATGTGTAGGCTTCACAAAGCATTAAAAACAATGTTAGCATTTCAGAGATGTGTAATTATGGTATATTCCCTCATGAACTAAGTACAATACAGGGCAGCTACAGTAATAAGTATTTGGTCAGTGACACCAAGTGTTGTTGTTTTGTCTCCATACTCCAGCACATAAAGTTTGAAAACATTGGCAAAGAGGTTACAGTGCAGAATGTTAGTTTAATTTCAGGGTATTTACATCAATAATCCATTTAGGAATTACAGCCCTTTCAAAATGTAGTCCTTTCCTTTTTCCCCTGTTCCTGGGCCCGGTGTTTGAGATGCTGGACTGTGGGCTACCAGATTGTTTGCTATCGCTGAGCTGACCACTGCTTTATTTCTTTTTAATGTACCGTGAACTACCGGTAATTAAACAATCACAAAGAAGAAAAGAAGTGCTGTTGAGTTCAGCAATAGCAAACAATCTGGTAGTAGAGCATAATCCAGCATCTCAGAAACAGCTGACCACTTGAGATTTTCAAGCACGACAGTCAGTAGAATTACATGAACAAAAAGCATCTGGTGTGCTGCAGTTCTGTGGGCAGAAACGCCTTGTTAATGAGAAGTCAGAGGAGAATTGCCAGACTCAAGCTTACAGAAAGGTCACACAAAAAACAACCACTCTTTACAACAGTGGTGTGCAGCAGGGCTTCTCAGCCGATGGGCTACTGCAAGAGAAAACCATGCAAGTTTCCACTGGTGTGGACCGATAGAATTGGCTACAGAGTTGGGCACTGGTGAGG
>JACXGM010000279.1:29225-80885 GCA_016801145.1 Umbra pygmaea
TGGGCACTGGTGAGGGTTGGGCACTGGTGAGGGTTGGACAATCATGATTTCTTCTGCAACATGCAGATAGAAAAGTCCAAATTTGGTGTAAATATGGCCAAAGTCTTTGTTTTCAAATGGATATTTCCAGGAAGATATTGATTTGCCACGGCACAATGCAAAACGTCCACTTCAAGCTGGTTTCATAAACATGTGACTTCAGTTTACTTCAATGGCTTCAATAGTAGTATACTTAATAAAGTGGCCACTGACTGTAGCTCATTAATTATTTTTTTTATACATCCCTTTTTTTATAATCTTGCCAATATTGTTTTAGGCGACTGTATGTGGCATGATGGCACATGTGTGCTGCACGTGAATTACCAAACCAATTACCGGTAATACAAAGTTGCTAATGCTGGAACCCAACCCTGTTAGAACCACTAAACTGACCACATGGCATGGACACCTGTAGGTCAGTTTACTGTCATGTATTGACTGGAGTGCTTTTGTTTTCAAACATCACAGTTGTTTGTTTGTATTGTAAAACTTTGGTCGTTTTTCAACGCTAAGCTCAACAGATTCTAGTTGTCTGCTTCTTTGAACTCAAACACCATGTTGTATGAGCGAAGCATGATCAAGAAACAATATGCAATCTCAACAAGGGACTTCAATGATGACGAGAGTCTACGTCAACTTCTGAACTTTGTACTAGGTACAGAATGAACCAGCATATCTACAGTGCCTTCTCGTACAGCGCTCCATATGGAACATGTCTCTGCAATTGTAGTGTACAACAGTGACACGTACCGTACAACAATGGACAGTGAAACAATTGTCACAGTGGCGATGATAGGAAATAATTAAGTTTTGTTTTAAGTCTAACCTTTAATTTAAGGGTTTTGTCTAAATAATTCTATGAACCGTGTAGGAATTCCAACAATTTATATACAGTTGTGCTCATAAGTTTGCATACCCTGGCAGAATTGTGACATTTCTGCATTGATTTTGACAATATGACTGTTCATGCAAAAACTCTGACTGTTACATCAGGATAGTGGTCATATGAAGCCATTAATTATCACACAGTTGTTTGGCACCTTCGTAAACCATAATGATACCAGAAATCACCCAAATGGCCCTGATCAAAAGTTTACATAGACTTGAATGTTTGGCCTTGTTACAGACACATAAGGTGACACACAGAGGTTAAAATGGCATTTAAAGTTAAATTTCCCACACCTGTGGAATTTTAATTTGCAATTAGTGTCTGTATATAAATACACAGTGAGTTTGTTAGCTCTCCTGTGGATGCACTGAGCAGGGTAGATACTGAGACATGGGGAGCAGAAAAGAACTGTCAAAAGACCTGTGTAATAAGGTACTGCAACTGCATAAATTTGGAATCAGTACTGTTCAATCACTTATTAAGAAGTGGAATATTCTGAGATCTCTTGATACAAAGCCAAGGTCAGGTAGACCAGGTAAGATTTCAGCCCAAACTGCCAGAAGAATTGGTCGGGATACAAAGAAAATTCTAATCCTGCCTTGTGGGCAGTGCCGCAACTCCTTGGACAGATCTGTTGGATGACGAAGGGCGCACACATGGTTCATCCAGCCACATGTCACCCAACCGACGATTCCTTTCCCACTGCAAATCCAACACGGGTGCCTTTAGTCAGATCATGCACTGGATGATTACCGACTATACTTCCGCGAATGAACCCAGTAGGATTTTGCGGATATCGCAGTAGGCTTCTGGTCATTGTCCATCTGCACTGAGAAGAGTTTTGTAGCATTTCTCTATATCTGAGCAAATAATATAGCCCTAAACACTTCAGAATTGATCCTAGTGATTTGTCAGCAATTACCATCAACTAAAATGGACCTAGTTCCATTGGCAGCCATACATGCCCGTGCCATAGCACTACCTCCACCATGCTTCACAGATGAGGTGGAAATCTTCAGATCATGAGTAGATCCTTCACTTCTCTGTACTCTTCTCGTCCCATCATTCTTATATATCACCGTTGTCTCCTCTGTCCATAAGATGTTGTTCCAAAACTGCAAAAGGGTTTTTAAGTAGCTGTTTTGGGCAATCTCTAATCTAATCTGCATTCTAAACGGCCATTTGGTGTTTCTGAGCTCACTTGCATTCTTGCTTTTTAAGAATGTTCCAAATAGTTGGTTTGGTCACACCTCTTTGATGGGATTGCTATGATTATTCAGCCCAATGATGGCATTCATCACTGGTAGTGACAGTTCTTTACATATAGACGGATAACAGCAGTAGATTCATAATGCAAATGCCTCACTTGAAATCAAATCTAGACTTTTTCGTCTACGTGTATATTAACTAATGCGGGAATTGTGGCACACCCCCAACATGCACTGGGCACTCGCGAAGGGCATTGCAAATCGGCTGAAGACCTCAAGAGGTTGGGAGACTGAACTTCTACGTCAATTTCTTTTTATGTATTCACAGAACATGAGCGATGCCATGGCAGTCCTGCCGAAGCTGTCCACAGGTCTTGATGTCAACGTGCGCTTCACTGGCGTGTCAGACTTCGAGTACACCCCAGAGTGTATTGTCTTTGACCTGCTTGACATTCCCCTGTACCACGGCTGGCTGGTGGACCCACAGGTGAGGAATACTAAAAGCCCCCTTTTCAAAAGGTAATGTCCATTAATCCCTTGTTCTGGGATTCAGTGTAAAGGTATGTTCTTTCTCCAGAGCCCTGAAATGGTGTCAGCGGTGGGAAAGCTGAGCTACAACCAGCTGGTGGAGAAGATAATTGACTACAAGCATTCAGCTGACAGCAGCCGTGTCAGTGAAGGTAGAGACCATTATAAATCCTTACCTCCCATACATTTGAGCATACACCTTTTTCTTGTGGATTTTGCCCAATTTATATATTGGATGTATTTATGATGGTTTTGTTGGGAGTGTGATAATTTAATAAGGTATCATTACAGTCTTTATGGTCTTACAAGCATGTGGCCAGTCTCTCTGTATAAAACAACATTATCCATACTGTCTTGTGCTTTTATTTGTCTCTGCTGTCAGGTTTGGTGGCGGAGCAGTTTCTAGAATCAACAGCAACCCAGCTGTCATACCATGGACTTTGTGAACTGAACTCTACAGCCAAGGAGGGCGAGCTGTCGGTCTTTTTCAGAAACAACCACTTCAGCACTATGATCAAGCACAAGGTACTTAGTATCAGGTTTTGGTATAGTAACTGACCTGGCCTGTCGGATGATATTATCCAGCAGCGCATCTCTGCCCTCTGCAATGACACATCAGCTACATGCAGCACTGTCTTCTGTGAATGCTACTTAACTTCCTGCAGTGAACGATCTCTGACTTTTGACCCCTCAGGGCCACCTGTACTTGCTGGTAACCGACCAGGGTTTCCTGCAGGAGGAGGGGTTGGTGTGGGAGAGCCTGCACAACGTGGAGGGTGACGGAAACTTCTGCGACTCAGATTTCCGGCTGTGCCACCCTCCGCAGAGGAGCGCCCCCGTGACACAGCCTGATGAACTGACACCGCAGCAGCAACAGCGGCAGATTGACCAGGTCCCTCAACCCTTCACACACACACACACACACACACACACACACACACACACACACACACACCATTTTGGCTCTGATACCACTGGATCGTTGATTAGCACTCATTCACTTTCAGTGGTAGCTTTTATGCCATGACAAAACGTCCATATCCTACGCTGCTCCTAGATATTGGCTTAGTTTATCTCAAACTGGGGGTTAAGGTGGAGTGTGCCGTATTTTAGCGAATATACCATGCGCGATATGCCAGTTTTTACAAACGGCACACCCCCCTGCGCACTATACTCAGTGGTGCGCTATGTAGAATGTTTTTTACAGAAGAGAACTACAGTCATTATTTTTGTTCTGTACTGTTGTTATAGACCAGCTATTCCTAAAGTGGGATAAAAAATAAGTTGTGGTTCAACATTTATTTAAATATTCAAACGTGCCTGTACGTTATTAAAGTTATGTTTTCATGTCTGAATAGTCGTCTCACTGATGAAAATATTCACCAACTAGTGTCTGGATAAATATCAACATAATGTAAATTCCAGCGGAATTCAACCGGCCTGTAGCAGTGGCAGCCAGTGTACACACTTTATACAAAAGACTTAATACAAAACACCTTATACAAAACACTTTATACAAAACACTTTATACAAAACACTTTATACAAAACACTTTATACAAAACATTGTTGCAGCTTGTCGTAAAGTAGCTACAAGCCTTTGTAACTGTTTTTATTGTAACCAAATTTAATGAAGCAAACAATTTTCTGTCCTACAAAATGATCATAGATTTACTGTATATCGTTGTTCTTCCTTTTTTTAATTGTGTTTTTATAATCTGGTTGGATGCCAATTATTAGAAATTTTACATTGTGTTGTTATTTATACTGACAGTAGGTAGTGATTGTTTTCGCCACTGAGACTGGGCTATTCAGACAAGAAGAAAATCACTTAAATGTATAAGCCAGTTTGAATATTGAAATATACATTGAACCACAAGTTTTTTGAGTACACACTAACATTAATGCGGGTACTCCACTTTGGGAATAGCTGGTTTTATCTAATCAGCACGTGGGGGATTGGGTGTTTAACATTTGTAACACAATGACTAGCTGAGTGCCCATCAATGGAGGTCGTTGCGAGGGGAGATTACGTGTCACCTTTCTACAAAAATGATGCACGCTTTGTAAGGGTGCGCGCAATGCAGATTTTTCTTTTTACACAAAACAAGATTTCTGCGTGATGTACAAGGGTGCGCGTTAATCTCGGGTGTGCGCTTTATGAGCTAAAATACAGTAAATGCTTTATTCCCATCTCTGTGAGTACATTTTAACTGACCTGTGACTGGTGCTTGGTTGCCAGGACTACCTGGTTGCCATGTCTCTGCAGCAGCAGCAGGGGGCGCCCCCGGGGCCCCTCAGTGACCTGGAGCTGGCCAGACGGCTGCAGGAAGAGGAGTACCAGCAACAACAACAGCAGCAGCAGCAGCAACCGCAACAACCAGGCCCCTCCCAGGCCCCAACACAGCAGGTAACCAACCACATGTAACATGGCGCCCTCTAAAGTTTTATAGAAATGTAAATGGTGCCCTCTTCAGGTTTCATAGGAAAAGTTCATGGGCTCTATTTGATCTAACTGCCATGATAATACTTTTAAATTTCACAATTTATTTAGAAATAAATCAGTCTTAAACATTTTACCCCGTACATTTTTGACATTGCTTTAAAACCGTGCTGGATCCATTAAACTGGAACAAGGGCTGCTCAATCTCTGTCATGGTGTAGGTTTGTAGATGTGTCATTCAGACTCTAATTAGCTTGGTTGCTTACTCATTCTGTTTACCATGTAAATGTATTTAGCATTTTTGAGATACATGGGTTTCACAGTGATGATATGCTCAGACGTCTTGCTGTGAAGTTGGTTCACGTCCTGACTGATGATTTGTCTTGCAACTAGGGGAGAGGTCAAGGGGCATCCCACCCTGGAGGTCAGCGGAGAAGGGAGAAGAAGGAGGATTCGGACTGTGCCATATTATAGCGACCTACTAACCCTGGTGTCCCTGATCCTCCTGAATTTAGCCTGTGCATTAAGCCAACCCCTAACACACATTAAAAGTTAGGGTTTGTCCCCCTTACACCTCCATGCCAAACCCACCCCTCACACTGAACCTAACCTCAAGGTTTTTCTTCACTCACTACCTCCTCACCCCCTTCATCTGTTTAAATCCAGGTCAAAAGGTGCCAGTATTAGTCCCTCTTCAGTCCACAAGGTAAAAACCAGAAGAAATCTCACCTAGTTGGTGGGTTAACTGAGAGAAGCTCTGTGTTCGGCTGCTTATCAGCTGTCCAGATGGCCTCCTTGAAGTGTAAGAGCGTTTATAATTGTAGTCTGGTTTGATGGCAACTGCGGCAGGCAGCAATCTTCTTAGTAAGTTAAGTGGACAGAAACTGATGTTTCTACACAACTTAACACGGCAGTGCAGTTGGCCTTTTTTCTTCAAAAGGATTCAACTCTTAAAAAAATAATGTCCTACAGGAGATGCAAAAAACAATTTTTACAGCACAGACGACCCCCCCTTCTGTACTACCCTCTTTCGCTACTGGCACAGCCTTAGAAATTCCTGTTTTTAAGTGAACACAATGGGAAGCCATCTGAGGCTTTTCCGCCATGATGGAAACTCCAGTACATTCCTGCCCTATAACGTTACAGACTGATGCACAACTATGCCTGGCCCAAGGGCCAAGAAGAGGACTCTGCACGCAAGACTGACGAACCAAATCCTCTCTGCCTGAATAGACATTGGGCCTTACCTGTCCTATAGTGTACTGTGCTGTAGTGTGTAGCATGGGGAATTATGCAAAAAGCTAAATTGATAAGGACTATAATATTATAAGATGTTCTGTTGGAATATTTTAAAGGTGGGAGGGGCTTTTAGCATAACACTACAGTACTAGACCTCACCTAGACGCCAAGTCTTAAATTGTCTGCCACTTTTTGCTTTGTATTTAATTTGTCAGTAAATGAAATTATAAACAAACATACGTTTCCAAATAATTTTTCTGGATAACATCTATTGAAGAACTCTTCTAATACGTTAACGAGTCATATGTATTATGTGAGTGCACAGCCAATCATTGTTTTATATCAGCTGTTTTAACGTGACACGGTACGTTTCTTAAAGTTAACTCCTGTATGTGACTGGAATATATAAACCTAAAATAGACCTTTCTCCTGGTTAAAACACTATCATCACATGCATGGGCAGGTCCAGTGAGGCCATCTCCCAAAGGACATCTATATATTTCATAAACATTTTGAATTGTTTTATATTTGAACAGTTGCATAAACAAATGATTCAAAGTCCACCGCAACAAAAGTATCTACTGTAGGTCAAATTAATGTTTGTATGGTATGCAATTGCGAGCTTACATGTCCTGTATATCCCAATGACCGCCAATGTGCACAAATGTAGCATCAACAATTTTAAAAACAACTAATACAAATGTTAAAAACCATTTGATTTATTAAATGAGTCATGCATTGTCTCAACATGATACAAGGTCTTTCTCTGTACTAAAAAGTCCATCATACGAAGCTTCTTAATGAGTGTTACAGCGTTACAATACAAAGTGGATTTGACTTTTTAGCCTGTACATTCCCACCATCTTTAGTGTCATGGACACATTCAGTTACAGGAATAAATTATTGGTTTGGTGCTAAAAGTGGAGAAACTCCATCTTTAAAACTTTATTTTTCAGAGGGTAAAATTTTCCAAATGTTGAAAGCACAAATCATGCATTGAGCAGACAATTCCTTTTCAACATGATTCTATTGTCTGACCTATTAATTTAATTTTTATTTGCAGCAGTCTGAACATTGTTCTGCATTGTGTATACCTCTTGACGTCATGGTCATCTGAATGTACAAGCCTTTAGCTGGTGTAATACTGGACACAGACAAAGAGTCTGCTTCTTTGTGGTTCTGAATTGAAAGACATGAAAATCAACCCTTTAGGTTTGACTAATAACAAACTTGCAAAGATAAATGCACTTGAGTTATTTACATAATCGTACAGATGCTAAGGTTGGAATAAAGGGAAAGGCAATGAAATATTTAAAGAGTAAGCAGGAACTTCCTGGATACATGACCTCCACACCACTGTCATGACTGTAGCATTTATCAAAGCTACACCGGAATGACTGCATTTTAGAGACAATTTGTAACCTTTGTTTTACAAAAGCCACCCACCAGACACAGCTTTCATACATAAGACTTGAACAGGAAATATGATACAGGCTACCCAAGCATGTAGCATTTGAAATGTCTTTCCTTCAATACTGAATAATAAATGTTTGTTAGAGACTGCAAAGAAATTAGAAAAAAATTGTTTAGTATAGAGTTTAGAGGTCATAAAAAAACAAGCAAAAATTCAAATATTGAGGGAACTGTTTGAAAATATTAGAAATAAACAGATGAAGACAATAGGACAAAGGAATAACAGTGTCATTCCCATAATTTACAATATCTGCTCAAGGACAACCCTGTCCAGATTGGTCCGAGTTAGTCACAGGAATGCATCATAGCCAAGCAGATGGAGGCGCTGAGCATTCGTTAAATATGCAACCCAAGTTAACAAACATACAATAATAATGCGTTAATATACACATTTAGTTACAAGATTAAAGACGTACATTAGTGGAACTTTTTTTTGCATAAATTCATTGCAACCATTTTGTAAATGTCATCACAGGTAGCCATTTTGGTTCAACACAAGAACCGTCATTAAGTGCACGAGGCTCATCGCTACACTAGTGTTCCTTCAAGTATGGTGGTGTAAAAGAGTGACTTAAGCAAAGACACACGACGCCTGTCGGCATGCCATATTCGGCATATACACTGGTAAAGTATTTTGCCCTTTCCTGCAGGATTCACATACTACAGGAGGTTGGTTAAAGCCAAGGGCATTCTCACTATATAGGACACGTTTACTTCGTTCCATTTGTTTTTGCATTCATGACATTTCAAAGAGCCCCAGCTGTTTGAAACTGAAGTTGAAATTAAACTGTGCCTGTTATCAAGGATGTGAACAAAACCAGATACAGCAGGGAGCCGTGCTGCATGTTAGAACCCCTGATAAAAGATAACACTGTCATCCTTTGTGGAATCCTTCCAGTTCACTTTGAATCATTGCAATAGAGCTGTAATTTCCAGACCGATAACACTCGAACATCGATAGTTGTCAAGACCGATAACACTCATACACCAACGTGTTGTCAAGACCGATAACACTCATACACCAATGGTTGTCGTAGTCTTCCTCTATCCTGGCTCATTCTTGTTAAAGACAGAGAAAACGTCCATTAGAAATCCTCAGCAAATTATGTCTTGTGCTTTCTTTGTCGTTACATAGTGGTATTCAGTATGTACTACTTAGCAGTTCTCTTACACAACTCAGAGGCAAAATTATTTGTATATTCTAAGAGAAGTTTCCTCTGAAATTAGACCACTCCCTCATCCAATGGTGTACCTCATCCAACATTGATAAAGTCTGTGTGCGAATGTGTGATTTCAACTGTGCATTATTCCTGGTTTCAGAACAGTCAATGCGGTATAAGTCCTAAAGCCTGGAGAACCAGAGGGAGAAACGGTGCAGACACCCCCCACAAGGCCGAAACAAAGACAGGAAGGTCCGTCTAAAACAAAACCAGTCTGGCAAACAGGTTGCGTAGCACTAGTCTTTGTACGACCTTGTAGATGTGTTAATCCCTTCAGTGGCTCTGTGTGTGTGAGTGTAGGTGCGCGCCTGCTTGTTCCCCCATGTGGTGAGTTTGGCGTTGAACCGTTCACATGATTCCGTTGGTGAAGTACTGGAAGCCGTCGTAGAGCTTGGTGGTGAGGGAGCGCATGGAGCCGTCCACCATCTGCTCCACCAGGACCTGCAGCTGCTCCTCCGTCAGGCTCATGTGGAAACGCTCCTTCAAGCTCCGGATGGTGCTGGAACCATGGAAGCAGGGCAGGTGAGAACCTGGCGGAGAAAGGAACGACAACGCTGTTCAGAACAGATTGACAGAAGAGACTGGAAGTCTGTTACCAAACCTCACAGGTAACAGTGTTCCAGAGGAGAACCAAATACATTTACTCTGTGGAACTTGCTTAACCTTTTCATTGTGTGATTAAACTTTGCAGTCTTGAGTTTTCTGTGAAATATTCAAGTGAACAGTACCTTGCTGCATGATCTCCACAATTTGAACCACCTTCTCCATGTGTTTGCGAGCAGCTATCAGCCCCTGGAGCATCAGCATCTTGTAGTAGTTGAACATGTCTCCATCCAGCCCTCCCATCACCTGAAGTCACACCATAGTTGGGTTGAGGTCTACTGCCGCTAGCAAGCTAACAGGCTCTTTGAACACACTAGCACACCTCCATGCATTCAGATAGTGACTTACATCCACAAATTCACTAGTGAGCTTAAACGCAGACGTCTCGAACCCCAGGTTCCTGGGCGAGCTGGACAGGATGAAGCCAAAGTCAATGTGGATGATGTGGCCCTCTGAGTCCAGGAGGATGTTCCCATTGTGTCTGGAGGGAAAACAGGCAAGGTAAGAGTATGTAAGAGTAGGTAAGAGTCCAGGAGGATGTTCCCATTGTGTCTGGAGGGAAAACAGGCAAGTTAAGAGTAAGGACGTGGAAGTGACTACGGCAGATGGGAATACGGGAGTGGGTCAGAATCGGTCTCGGGTTCAGATCACAAACAGCACCAAAGATCCAGGAACCTGTCAGAGAGACCAGGATGAACTGAGGGGGAGGCCCACCTGTCTTTGACCTGCAGCAGGTAGCAGATAAGACTGTAGCCGGCACAGCTCTGGACAAAGTTGCGCTGGGCGGTGAGATAGGCCTCGGTGGTGTAGCTGCCGTGCTCCTGCAGGAAGTAATCCAATAGAGACAGCTGGCTCTGTTTCCTCACCTGGACACACAGCATTTCATTATTAGATTAACAGCTACTGACAGTAACCCATTATTAGATTGATTACTACTATTAAGTATTCTTTATTAAAGTACTTGGTAGCCAATTCCATTACAATTATTTTCTTATCATAGCACACATTTTATTGAACGGCAACCATTTCAGACATGCCTCAAAAAAGAAATACAGCTCTGGGAAAAAATTAAGGAACACTCCAGACAGTCATATTACAGCCCTGTCTGAAATTCGTGTTCAGCATCTTCGAACCATTAATTTTCAGAAGGGCTCACCTGGTGCAGAGACACAGCGTTCAACACAGGCTCGATCATCCCACTGTCCGATGACATGACCAGGATCTTATAGGGCTTGATCCACAGTGGGACGCGCTCCTGCTCCCAAATGGACTGGAGGGAGAGCCGGGAGTTAATGATGAATAATAACACTGCTGTAGTGTGGGACTGTGGAGTTAATGGTAAATAGTAACACTGCTATAGTGTGGGACTGTGGAGTTAATGATAAATAGTAACACTGCTATAGTGTGGGACTGTGGAGTTAATGGTAAATAGTAACACTGCTACAGTGTGGGACTGTGGAGTTAATGGTAAATAGTAACACTGCTATAGTGTGGGACTGTGTGGTGAGAGGTCACGTACCTGTAGCTGGCTAAGCACTTGGAAGGCCAGCAGCTCTTGCCTCAGGTCATCGCCACACTTCACGATGACAGACAGCAGACGCCAGTTGGGCAGGTGGCCGTAGGGGGATCCCTCCCTAATCCGTCTGAAGCAACGAGAGCAAGGCAATAAAACGGACACAAGTTAGGAACAACCTCCACAATGCAACAGAAAAAACTCCACCATGTTGCTAGTTAAACCTGCACTATGTTACTTTCTTGAAAGCACAAAAACTGCGTTTTAGAACGTAAATGTTAGGAACTAGCATATAAGATCAAGGGGTTTAAAAAGTAAATTTAAGTAATCGCAAAATATAGACAATATTTGCATAGGAAAATAAACATTTCATATTTAAACTAGCAAACAATGCATATTATGGACAAAATAGTTGTGTATTTTCAGATGTAGGTTATATTTTCCCTGTATTAAATAAGATATTTAAATAAATCTATTGTGAAATTCCCCGAGAACGGGTACCAGCGGGGGGATCGTATTTTGTCAAACTGTCTGTCACCCACCTGACTTTCTCCTCCCAGGGTTCCTTCAGCGCCACAGCAGACGGATCCTCTGGATCTCTACGGAACGATGTAGGAGTGTGGGCCAGGTTCTCAGACAGACGCCGCCTACAGTTAAGAAATCATGTGATGGTAAAACTGCTATCCACGATGTTGTGATGCCAGAACCCAAATGTGAAACACTATAACAAGCAGGTGTAGAAGACATTAGATGGAGCCGAGCTCCAAAAGGAGCCGAGCAACACTGTTCCATAGCGACCCTGTACCTGATGTCGCCGGCAGCGATGAAGACTGGTTCCTTGCTCTCGCTGCTGGTGATGCTGTCCATGGAGAACTGGGAAATGTTGTCACTGCTACTGGTGTGGCCTTCTGGGAGCTGAACCAGAAAAGCACCCCAGGGTTAAAGTAGATACATTAAAAAAATGAATAAATTGTATTAGTAAGATTTTCATATAAATAAATTAGCTGACTTATGCTATGTTCAGACCGATCGCGAACTGAGCGTGAAATTCACTTATAACGCGGCTAGTTGGACGCTTGAACAATTTGAATCCACTTGTGTCCAAAGGGAATAGGACGCACGAATAAAGTGAGTGTTTTAATAGGAAAGACGCGCGTTCAAGGCTGTTATGGACAAAAAGCAATTGAACTTCCCTATTTATGAGTTTTCAATGTGAAAGACCATTTGTTATCACGCAAATACTGGCTTCACAAACGTATCACTCGCATAGTGAGACACGTTCATATACTTGCGCGCTACCTCGACCCTGCTGAGCGAGATAGTAAAATAATTAGACCTATTTCAAGTGATTTAGGTTTAACAAACACAGTATAGATTTTTCCCCTTTGCCTGTGAAAGTTGGAAAGCTCAGCATTCCTGTCTGATCTCTGACTGACTTCTACTTGTGATCATCCATTCCACAAAGACAGATGTGCCATTTCTTTGTTCAGGTTGTTACTGTAAAATAATCTAGCCTCCAAAAGTAATTAAACAGTTGTGTGATTTTTTTCTAACACTGTACAGAAACTATGTTCTTGTACACTAAAGTTGGTTGTTTTTACATTAGAATAATAATGTTTCATATAAACTAGATATAGATATTGAATGAATAGCATTCAATACAAAATGAATGTCTCATATATTGAAATCAAGTTGTGATAAAAGATTTGCTTTGTTGTGCATTAGAACCACACCAGGCATTTAGTAATATTACAAAATAATTTGAGGCCGAACATGAAATAACATTTAACTGAAAAATGTACAATATGTACAAACTATTTACTGCTCACTGCCAATATCAGCCATTCCTACATTTTGAATGAATGTTGAATAAGTCCGGGAGTTCAGATCATATCACATGACTTCATGAGACAGCAGCAAGCAATGTGACTTCATCATGTGACATCAGCAAGCAGGCTCCTGATTGGTAAACGTGGCGCGAACAGACGCGTCAGACGCCAATTTGCTTCAAAGACGTAAATGCACAAAATGCACCAAATGAAATCACTTGCGCGTACGGCATGTCAAGTCAGAAGCTCAATTCCCCTCATTTGCGAAAACTGGACACTCGAACGAGGTGGAATTGCGTCCATCACGCCGCGCTTAACGTGTCTCTCGCCCCAGGACCACCAGATATGCGCAAACTTGTCTTTACATTGATTTAACATGGAAATACCTCGATCCAGACCCTCAATTCGCATTCGGTCTGAACGTAGCATTAAATCACCTGATATTCTGGTAGAAGTTAAAAAATCTATTCACAACAGTTTTGATGGTGGATTTAGTTGCAGACCCCTGCCCTTCAAGCTAGTCCTGTGGTGGCCGCGGGTACCCACCTCCACTTGCAGATCTCCAATATCATCCACAGCCCAGGCCTCATCGTCGTTGTCATAGTTGGGCACGGTGGAGAAGCTGCCGGCACGCTGTTCGGCTGTGATGGCCACGCTCTCCGGCAGAAGGTTGTCAGCAGAGCGGGCACTGCGGATGCGCGTCTCCGGGATTCGTGCAGGAATACCGGATGCCTCGAAGCTTTCGCACTCCAGCACCTCCACATAGATGATGTAAGGGGCCTAAGAGGAAGGAAACAGTGAGCTGGTCAGGGGTCAAACTTGGGGCATAGAGTCAATGAGGAAGGCACTTTGTCAATGGGACTTCCTGTTTCAGAGGTCCATTGCATTTTAACTTTAGGCTCCTCAGTAAATGACAAAATACACTGGCACCCCTTTTTGGCAATGAACAAACAAACAATATAGAGAAACTCAAAACACCAACATGTGAGAAACACTGTACTTTATTAATGTTTTACTGGAACCCAACTCATACAATTATTTAACACAAAATAAATATGTCACCAAAATCAAGGTTCCATTATTATTGGCACTCCTTATTCAGTACTTAGTGCAATTACCTCTGGCAAAGATAACAGCCTTGAGTCTCTTCCTGTAATATTTGACAAGGTTAGGGAACACATTTGGAGGGATTTTGGACCATTACTCCATGCAGATCCTTTCAACATCCTTCAAAATTCTTGGGTTTGCCCTTATCAACAGCCCTTTTAAAGCCAACAGGATTTCAATTGGACTGAGATTCAGCGACTGAGATGCCCATAGCAGTATATTGATTTTGTTGTCACAGAACCCTTTGTGTGTCTCTTCATGTATATTTGGGGTCATTGTCTGGTTGGAAAGTTCACCTACGGCCATGTCCCAGCCTTCTGGCAGAGGCAACCAGATTGTCAGCCAAAATTACCTGATACTTGGTGGAATTCATTATGCCATCAATCTTGACCAATGCCCCTGGACCTCTGTAATTAAAACAGCCCCAAAACAATCAGTGACCCACCACAATATTTTACCGTGGGTACGAGGTGCCTGTCCTTTGTTACCAAACATGCCAATGCTTTTTTCTTTAACACTTTCAAAGAGGCAGAGGTTGTGGTGGTGTCCGATGGTGCTTTTTGAAACCTGGTGACCCCAAGATGCCATCAAGGCCTGCAATTCTTGTCACAGTGATTCTTGGGGATTTTGTTGCTTCTCTCACCATCCTCCTCCCTATCCTGGGGGGCAAAATGCACATGTGTCCTCTACCCGTGAGGTTTTCAACTGTTCCATATCTTTTGAATCTTTTAATAATTGCCCTGACAGTGCTCAGTGGTATATTCAATCGTTTGTTGAAATCTTGTAGCCATTACCAGATTTATGAAGGTCTACGACCATCTGTCTCTTTTGAACTGCCAGTTCTTTTGTTTTCTTCATGGTGTTGGATGACAAAGGGATATTGCATGTGTTACCTCATTTTTAGACCCTAGTGGAAGTGATGTAGTGGCTCAATATGGTTCCTTAAGTCTTACATTAACTTAAATAAGTGGAATTTAATTCCTGGTTTAATTTTGGTAGATGTTATTTACAATCATCTTTAAGACTGATTGTGAAACCTCGATTTGGATGAGAGTGATTTTTTATTTAATCAATTAATGATCATCGTTGATTCCATCGCAACATTAACAGTACAGTATTTCTCACATGTTGGTATTTTGAGTTTCTCTATAAACATATTGTTTACATTGTTTGTGCATTGCCAGTCAGGGGTGCCAGTAGTTTTGTACTGTAATAACTCAATACTGACAGACTTTGTATTTAGGACACATTTAAATCTAACAGACCTTCTGGTCACCTTATTTCAGAGACTGTCTGAGTGTGAACTTTACGCATGTATTGGACACTAGGTCTCTTCACCTTATCTTTGGAGTTGAGCACCACAGCCTGTGTATGGGGCACACGCACTACGTGATGGTCAAACGCAGCGGTGGGCAACCAGACGCGATCAGGCAGCTTGTGGTTGAGCAGCGACAGCTCCGAGATCAGACGCTGTGTCTTCTGCTCCTTGGTGGGCAGCGTGGCCAGACGCTTCCCGATGCCCATTAGAGACTTGATGAACTCCCTCTGGGGCGTCAGGCGCAGTGGCTACCGAAAGTAAAGATGACAGGTTAGGTTACAACTTAAAACATTTGCCAGTGGTACAACTATTCCGAGCATTTCCAACAATGAGTCCTCAAGTAAGATACAGACAACTGAGAGTTGAAGTGGGTTGGTGTCATGGAAATGTAAAATTATAGTGAATTAAATAAGGAGAGTCAAGGTATTTTAGAGGCAGGTGTTGATCAACTGCATTACCACATTACCACAACAGGGGGCAGTAGTAATACAGTGGATAAATATTGGGGGTTGACAGATGCCTTATAAAACTTTCTTGAAGTGCAAACACATTTCAACTGTACATCAAATACAAGTAATATTTGATGGGCCAGTTTCATTGTAGGAGTTGCCCACACTCAATGTATACTTTATAATGTATAAATAAACTATTGCAAAGTCTAAACTATGCAATTATGCGCACAAGGACAAGCGTATTTTATAATCTATTCAAACCCTGACTGTGGTAGGCAATCCTTGTGAATAGAGTTCTGATGTTAAGTTGGCAGTCATTAGTTTGCTTTTTATATTTTAAAGTGAACTTTCTGTTCTCAGTGTCACACTGAGCTTTGCCATTGTAGTTGGGTGCCAAAGTTGAAACTGGAACTTTCTTAGTGAAATAAATAAATCAATAGAGTTTGGGGAAGTACAAAAAGAGGGAAAGTAACGTTAACATTTGAAAATGTTCCGTATATCAGGGAATTGCTACATTCCATTGTAGACAAATCTATGAAGTCCTTTGTTCTACTGATAAAACAATTAGGCTACTAATAAAGTCCACATCCTTACTTTAGTTACCATAAGAAACTAATGTAACATAGGGACAGTAAAATGTGGTTAAAATACACGAGTCTACAAGATTTAGTATGTTCTTATATTACTGTGTAACTTTGTAAAATGTGGACTACTACTACTAAAGTGTAATTGTCTCACACACACACACACACACACACACACACACACACACACACACACACACACACACACACACACACACACACACACACACACACACGAGACTGGCATTCCATTCACAATGTGCACATCCACTAACTGACAGCAGTCTAGGACAAGGAACAGCTTTCTAAAACATAAATTAGAGAAAGTAATGCTGCACTTTATTTCCGATGTCCATAATATACAACTACATAGGCATTCTCACTAACGCAGAGCCTGTACACTGGGTATTGTAACTCCCAACCTTCCAGGACAAGGATCCATATTTCATCGTATTTCCTTGAGTTGTCTGTCGACAGGGCAATCCAAACAATTTATTTTGCTTCTACTTTGGTAGTCACATGTCAAAACCACTTTCCTGTGAAGCAACCGGCCTCTGTCCCATGATTACATATCATGACTACTTGAACATCACGTCCCCAGTGGATGGGACATGGTGAGGAAGTGTTTCATCTGTTCTGAATCTAAGAAACAAAACTAACAGAATCTTGACCAGTGCTTAACAAGGCACAATTAAAATGGCCTCAAAATAAATTGTGGCTGGACAACAAACATCTGAAAGGTGATCCTGTAGAGTAGAATCAGTGTTATCTTCATCTTCTTGTCCAATTGACTTCATGCACATTTTCTAAAATACATTTAAACTGAAAACCAAAGTAGTGCTCACATGTTTATATTTTCGATTTACAACTACTTTTGATTTACAAATACAACTGTTCTGGACCAAGAAAAAAACAATTAACTGCCAACAAAAATAAAAAGCTGAACAGTTTAGTAAAATTGTTCGGAGAAACGTGAGTGATATTGGTTACATTTCCCTCAACTGTGCTAAGTGCCTACAGGATAAAAACAGGCATTCAACCAGTTTCTAAATGAGAACATTGCTTCATTGCACTTCATATTAAGCGCAACACTGTCAAAATACATTCACACAACTTTTAATTACTGAAGGACCCGGGATGCACATAAATAGACAAATAGACAGTAGCCAGGGCAGGGTGACTCAAACTAACCCAAGGATAAAGACAGGACCTGGTTTGTGTTCTCCTGCAGAGCACAGCAATGTGTCCAACAGAGGTATTGTCTTCATTAAAGTTGGAGCTACTATTTCTTGTAAGGAAGTTATTTCAAAGATTTACCCTACAGTGTTGAAACATCTGGCTGACAAAGAATGCCTTAGATAAATGCAATACTTCATTCTAACTAATAAAGAACAATCCCTGTCACCGCGGATGTAAACCTGGCTTTGATTCGGTGGACTTCGCAACAATAATACACCTTGTTCATTTGAAGAGACACTGCTTTACTGTTGTATTGGTTGGCGAAAGGGGATTTTTTAAAGGGATGACACTTTAACTAACAACTGGACATTATGCAGGCCTATGGTTTTCAAAGAGGCTGAACCGAACGCTGCCAGAGAAAATCTGTGATAGGAGAAGTAGTGGCTGAGCAAACAGCGTGTTAGTTTTACTATATATAGAAATAGCCATCTTTTATGTAAAGCTGCACCTATAGTTCAAACTCTCACGCATATTTACATTGAGTCCCACGCTCTAGGGAGAAAGAAGAAAAAAGGCGAGCCATCTGAATCCACCACAGTGCCTCAACCCAGCGGCTCGGTTGTCAGGACAACACGAGGCAGGCAGTAAGGGGGAAGTGGTGGGGCGCACTGGGCACTGACAGCTGAGGCCAGACTGTAAACAATAGGGCCGTTATGCAACACCCACTCAACCTGTGCTGTGCTCACATTACGGCCCGGCTCAAAATGGTGGACGTTTCATAGCGTTCGGCTTCTCCGCCATTTTTTAATATCTGCATTATTTTAATAAGTACTTCATTTATTTGTATTAATGTTGCAATTCAAGTGAAAAAAATTAAAATAAAACAGTTGTTAGGCTCGTAACCAGGACGGGACACTCAGAAGTGAAGAAAAACCCCAACACTCAAAGGGACCTCCAGTATAGTGTTTATTTGACTACTTGTGTACTAATACACCTTTAAACGTTACAGTGGAGACCTGACTAAGATTAAACAGGAATCATTACAGCCAGGAGGAAATGAGATTCAGGCACAGGTGGTGGCAGAGGAATGTAAAGGTGGTGCGATCACACCATCATTGCCAGTGTTATCACTGCTTACGTGTTATCAAACGTCACTGCGTGGTTGACTAAAGTTCAGAAAAAAGAAATAGAGCAACAGTACGCACTGAGATTTAAGTATTATGGCCTGGTTACAGAACAATTAATCTCTAGGGCCTGGTCTGGTAAAACAATTGTCAACTTGGAACGTGTTGCTGCAATCTGTTGCTCCAACTGGAAATGTATGTTAAAATGAGAGCCAGGATACGAGATGGCCGAGAAGACGTGGGGGATGTTAAAATAGGATGGCAATATCAGGCACAAAGACAAAAAAAGAAAAAACGGATTGTGCGAGAGAGCATAGGTAGAAAATGCTCAACACAGCAAGATGTCTGAGAGAGTGAGTGCCACTGCTGAGAAAGACTATTAAAAATAAAAGGCTAGACATGGAAGGAGAGTAACAGTCACTCTGCTCATGTTCCATAGAAAAACCCCATCCCATTACTGATCCCGATCTGAGACCCAGGACCGTCGAGAGGCTGTGGGCCAGGTCTCAGTTTAGCCAGACGAGGAGAAGCAGACACTGATTACACCGTCCGTCATTCCTCATCTGTGCAATCCTTAGGCATCATGGGGAAGCACACAGCCTGAGAGGCTACCAGAAGCAGGACCAGGGACACTGCTTTCACACGATTCACCACACGGACCAGACCTTCACGCACGCACGCACGCACGCACGCACACACGCACGCACACACGCACGCACACACGCACGCACACACGCACAATACCATCTGGTAAACAATCCGGTGTCAGACGTGACAAAGTGAGCGACTCTTCTACCGAGCTCTTCTTTCTAGAGGGGCCGAGCTTCAGTCTGACCCTGACCTTTGACACCAGCTGCAGATCAATCTGACTGAGAGGTTCAACAACAACAAATAAAAAGGGAGGAGGCTACACCTCTAAAGACAATAAGGAGGGGCTCTGGACAGACACTGCTTATACCCGCCTCCTAAGCCAGACAGATGGCAGCCCAGCTAGACCATAGAAGGTGCCGGAATAGAAAAGCAGACCCAGGCTACTTTTCACAACACAGATTTTCCACGAGTAATGTTACTGTGAGAAATAGAAGACGACGCTGCACGTCGCAAGCAAACACTGCACCTGCAATGAATAAGTCCTGCTGACCCGGCACATTACAGACTAGCCTAGTTGCACAACGTTTCTCCAGCTAAGTCCGAACATGTTGTGAAGAACAAACTGATATTTTAGTAGTGACAACAGATGGAAACAACCTGAATATTCAGCGTAGGGGCTTAGATTGCTGAACTAAAATCAACCCAGTGTTTACTGAGCCGTCCTGTCCAAACGGAGTATAAAACATTGGAAAATATTTGCAATAGTCATATCATATATTTTCTGATAATAATAACTATATGACTTATTCTGCTTAGAATATCAAAGCTCTTGATATTTGTTTTGAATGCCAGACCTAATTTTCCACTTGTTATGCTGTACTGTCACCCGGACAATTATTTTCCCCACCAGTGAAAATTCCATTCCTTTTTGCTTCTTTGGCTGGCTTAGATATTTGCAGGAGCCAAACTAATCATAATGGATTACCTCACAAAAACACCCACAGCAAAGCGCTTCAAAACATCCCCACAATATATATATACTGACGACTTTTTGGGCTATACACACACACAGGTCAACATCAATACACCAGGCTATTTCCACTACTACAAGCACTAACTGTGTGCACTTCCTGTTTGCCGTGTTTTGGACAGTTAAACTATCCAACAGTGGAAAAAATTCCGGTGTTTCGATGTGTAAAGCATATGTATTCTATGCTAAAATACTTCAATTCCAAACTTCATTCCTTCTTTCCATAAGCCATAATATACCCGGGAAAAAGGCCCTCACCTCATCGTGGCTGTTTTCCACCTTGGGGTTGCTGCCTGTTCTCTTCAGACTATGCCCCAGGCTCGTGCAATGTGTGGCGTCCGACTTGGAGCGCTGGTGTGTCCGCTTGGAAGGTGAGAGGTAGGTTTCGGCAGGGATGACTGGGCTGTCAGGAGACTGCTCCACCATGTGACGGTGGTGAATCCGCGAACAGTCCTGCAGCCCAGGGCTGCCTGTACCAACTGGAGCCAACCTTTTAGAAGCCAGGTGGGGCTTTAGTTCATCAGAAAGTATAAGCTTGCGCAGCTTGGTGCCGCGCGAGTGTCGCTGAGTAGAGATATGCATGTCGGAGGAGTAGGCGCCCAGCAGCCAGGCTGTCAGCAGGGAGAAGGCGATGCTCTTGCGGCAGCGGTGCACCACGTACGGCCGAATGGCGTCGCCCATATCTTCGTCCATGTGGACATACATGTTGAGCAGCTGGGGCAGGTGAAAGTCCACTTCCTCATCCGAGAAGCTGAAAAGGCGGTTGCCAATGTAGGCCTGGACTCCAGGCTCTTTGGACTTGTACAGGTAGGAGATCGCCATAGAGATGTCGAAGAGCTTCGACTCGAACAGCCGCAAAAGCAAGGACTGTTTGGCCGCGGCGTAAGACTGGTTGCCGTCGGGTCGTCGGGGATGAGGACACATTTGCATCTTTTGTTGAGAAACATCAAGCTGTTCTGGCTCCTCCTCTTGAATTAACCGTCTGTCATGAGGAACATGCTGGGGAGGTTCGCACTCATCCTCCTCTTCCTCCTTAATGGAACCTTTGCTACAAGGCTGTTGTGAATGAGAGCACGTCAGCTTCATTTGTTGATGAAGATCTTTCTCCTCTTCGATCAAGCGTGTGTCACACGGCTCCAAGTACACCGTCCCGTTGGGCAGCCGCCTTTCCAACAGCTGCGGTTCCTCCTCAACCTTCCGAAGTTTGACGTTCTGCAACACCTCATGACAAGCCTTCAGGGCCACTTCAGGATCGATGACCATGTCCAGCTCCATGGCAACGTCCTCACATATCATGTCCAAAGGAGGGCTGCAGCCCCGAATGCCATCGCTACTGCTGTCGCTGCTGCAGCCACTGGGGCTGGAGCTTCTGGGGCTGCAGGAGGAATGGTGCCGATGGTTGGGTCCATCCAGGGAGCAGTCCGAACAGGAGCACGAGGACGACCCGGGTGAGGAAGGGCAGGAAAATGTGGAGGCTGATGACAGAGAGGGGCTGAGGTGAAGTGCCTCGATCTGGGCAGCGGAGAGAGCGACTTCCGTGTCAGCCATGGTGGCGAGTCAAACCTGGGAGAAGGAGGACGGAGTCAGTGAATCAAGAGAGACCAGCATACAGACAGCGGGGGAAAACAGTGTATTCTTAACAATTACGGTACATGGGTTCTTAAAGTTAGGCTTTAGAGTAAGTCTTGCTCTAGGATGTAAAATTGGCATCTCTCCATGACCAAGTAACAGTTTAATTACAATTCCATAGTATTACAAAAATAATTCACAAAGCATACTCCAATTATTCAATTTTGTATAATATCAAAAAACAGGGTCCTCTTGACATCTGTGAACACTGTCTTGCAATAACAAAGTCCAAAGCTGTGACATACATAATACTTTATGAAGCTGCATTCCCAAGGTTTCCCTGAATGGTTGTCAGCCAATGACACTAAATTCTCACACTAAATTCTCACACAGATGTTTTGGAGGCCCTTTTCACTGCCCAGGGGGAAGTATTAGCCTAAAGTAGGGAAAGGCAACTTTCATTGTGGTAGGGGCCACACCAACGTGTTTGTCATTATAAGGGGGCGTAATGGTGAGCCCAGTTCCAAACCAATTTCCTGTAATTATACACCATACGTAAAGGGTGGGAAAGATGTTTTTTGCATTTTCAATACATCTGAATGTACTAACTAAATCAACAGGGAAGGACCATAATTACTATAGTGCAGGGTAAATTACCATGACTACTAGCTGGCTGCAATCCTACTTTACCTAAACACATTTAAAGTCATGAATGTCAGTGAAACTACTTTTTTAAATTGAATTGTGCATTCTAATATTTTCAAATTATTTACAATAAGGCAGAATAAGGCAAAAAACATTTATATAGCAAGTATATGCAGTTTTGATTTATCAACTCTTGAACGACAAGAGAAATAATAGAACCTCCTTAGTAGATGAGTGTCAGCGGTATTCATTTGCATGTGTGATGTTTAACAGGTTTCAACATGCAGACAGCCATGGAACTGGAGGGAACATGTGCAACAGTCCCCTATGAATACCAAAGGCTTGAGCAACTACGGTGATACGGAAGATAGACAACTGCATGTTTGCCTTTATCAGTAGCTTCCGTTTCAAAGACTTATCAGACAGAGCATGGGCCTCTGATCTCTGCATCACCAAAAGCTCTGATGTCGACCAAAGGCTGAAGAATGTTTCAGTTTTTATTATTCTTTTTAATTACATTACAGTAGGAAGGCTAGGGAGATAATGTAGGGGGAGGCAGAGAAGAAAGGCACGGGCAGTGGCTGAGCCAGGGCTCGAGCCGCTGTCGCCACGGCACTTTTGTTTGAGTTACAAGCTTAGACCACTGCACCAACTCTGACAAAGTATGTTTCTGTTTTAATATAGACGAATTAAAGCCTAATGACCGTGAGGCCAGCCTAGTTAGCCCTTTCAGAATTACAAACCTAGTATGTAACCTCTTTATATCATGTGTTTGGCTCATTGGCACACTGGCTTAGTCACTGAAGGTCAACCAATACAAACAGTGCTTGGATTTGGTTTTTATAGTCCTGTTAAAATAAGTATATGGTCCAGTTCAAATCCTAGTCAAGGTATATTCCTCACATGTGGAGATACAAATTGGCACAGCAACATCTGGAGTTTGTCAAAATATTGTCTTGTCTCATTGCACTCTAGCAAATTATAAAGTCAGTTGGGTGCCTGCAAGCTCAATTTAGGTTTTTAGCCAGTGAATAAATTTGCCTCTTACAAGTGCGTCGATCAGGGGTGTCCAAACCCTTCCATGGAGGGCCTAGTGTATGCAGGTTTTTACCTTGTAAAAGGCTGATGGAGTGGCTCACTAATTGGTTTGGATCTCCCCTCACCTGGCAGTCTAGGTCCTAATTTGGCTCTAATTGAAGGGAAAGACCAAAAATCAGCATACACTAGGCCCTCCGTGGAAGGGTTTGGACACCCCTGGTGTAGATGCTTGCATGGGGTTAACCGGGTTAAGTACAGTTCAGATTACCCACATTGGCTGGGCCTTTACACATCCAGCAGCTACTTACTTGTTGTTTCGGGGCCTATTGTTGAGATGGAGTACAGAGTAAAATGTTTAGCTTTGATCGCTCATACAATTTACTTCATAAGGCTGACAGATACGTTTGTTGTGTTGAGGTTGTTTTTTCCAGTAACATCTGCGGGAGTAATGGTCCGGTCCCTAATTTGTTAACAGGGCCGGCCCGAGGCACCAGGGGGCCCCCAATTGAATGCACACGTGACTCCACGTGGTAGAGGCTCTGGCCAACACTGACAGGGAATCAGAGTTTATGAATATCCCAGCCTTCCCTTTGAGAAAAAGTATTTTAATTTCCTCTCAGTGTGTAACATTTAAACATATTCATGTTTGCAAGCGCAAATCACCACGAGTAATTGTAATCACGGCTTAATCTGCCATGTCGATCATTTCTATTTCCCCGGACAGTACTCTATGTGAGTGTTCGTGTTTGAGACGTAAGTAGTGTTTTGAGAGAAATATCAGAAAGATTGACAGGTTCTGCTTGCAATTTGAGTCAGAAAATCATAACGAAGTCAGAAAGGAATGTGTTTTGCCAATCATTTAAGCAAGCGAAAGGCTTCTCTTAAAAAAATGACTGCGATTAAAAACACTTGCTTTTAATAGATTGCGAGCAGAATTCCAGTTTTTAACTAACCTAATGCAAATTGTGAATTTATTATCATCAAGGGTGATTGAGTTAAGAGTACAAAAATCACAATAAATCTACAATTATAATTTGGCAGCTGAAAATATTTTCAATTGTCCAATCATTGTCACCTATGGAAAATACATCCGGATAGTGGAAACTATTAAGTGCCTGGTCAATTTGCTGTGTCCATATGCCTCGATTCCTGCTAAAAACGCTCTTGGCTCGTCTGTCCGACATGCCAAGGTTAACTGAAACACCACTTAAATGTTGTGGAAAAAATTAAAAGAAAAAAGTAAAAAGGCCCTTAGAGTCATTGATATAGTACAAGCCTAATTAATTCATTAATCGTGTTTTAAAAACCAATCCGAGTTAGCAGACATTGGAAAGGAGATCGACTTTCCCCTGCCTGAAGAGGATCTATTACCAGTGGCATGTCCAAAGCACTAAAATTATACTGATCAGATTTCTCAACAATGTTTCCATAAATACCAAAAGATCATGGAAAGTTCTTACATTTTTAAAGGCTCAAAGACATAGGATACTCTAGCCCTAACTAATGTTTATTCAGATAAGTGTTTAAACTGACTTTAGAAATTTTAGAACCTAATGGGCCATTTGACACAGTCTTGTTGGATTAGCTTGACGTTCTAATTTCACTAACAATATGCCAGCTGGCACCAGCAGACATTTTTTGAATTTCAAAAAGTAAAATCTTTAAAATAATTTAAGACCATAAAAAAATGTTCAAATCTAATGGGCCGGCTGTGTCATTATTACAAATTCAACTGTAAAATACAGCTTATATGAGATGGTCATGAGTTGATTCAATTAAATACAGGTGACTCTGACGTAACGGAGTCCAATCCGGCTCCTCCAGGCCTCTGGAGCTTTGTTAGGCAGGGGAGGGATGATGGCTTCCAGATGTGAGAATATAGAAGAGGGCGTCAGCCTCCTCTGTTCATCCATACACATATACAGCTGTTGCAATCTGCAGGACATACCTCTGCTGTTTAACAAAGGGAGTCCACTACAGAACAGGCAAATGGAGCCAGCAACTTTTGCCTTTTTGGAATCAACAAGTCTGTGATAGCTTGTCATAGTTAGATCAGGACAGAGAGAATGTTACTTAGCAGACTAGTAACATGTGCAATAGTTAACGTGCAAAACTTTTAATGCCTATATGACTTTTGTGATTGGTTAAGGCTGCAGTTACATCTCAGGTGTTTGCATTTCACTGTTACCAATTAGACCAATGGTGAAAGATCTCACTCCAAATGACACCTGACCTAGTTGGACCAAAAAGAAAACAGTGATGTGGCAGCAGAAGACCATTGGCTCTCCTTCCCATCTGAACTCTGACCCTCATTTATCAGGGATCTGACAGTAGAATTGCTGAGCACAGAATGACATCACCCCTTTAACAAATAACATAATAAAACTGTCTGCAAAACAACCCTTCATCTTAACCCATAGAAAACATTATTGTATGTACAGTACACGGTGTGAAATGTTACCATCACTCAATCATTATGAAGACAGTGAAGCATTCGTTTATTAAAATTTTGACTGATCTCCAAAGTTCCGATTTTAATCAAGTTGTTACCAAGATGTATAAAATCTCAACTTTTATTTGAGGGTATTTCTAAATACTGATTTAATATTCAGAAATGACTTTACATAGTCTCCCTATTTAAGGAAAACAATGGTACTTGGAAAGATACAATAACTAGTCTGAAATGCACTGGCCCATCCAGACACTGGGTTTCCTCTCTGGTGATGCTCAGCCAGGACTGTAATGCTGCAGTGATCTTAAAAATCTGTTGTTAATTTCACACATTTTGCCTTCATATTCATTTAATAAAATGGCAGGTTCAGCTGGATTTAATTATTGACTTGTCAAGTCTTTATTGCAGACATGTTTCTTATACTTTAGAATAACTAAGCTGCAGTCAGCAGTTACATCATCAATGAAGACATGTGAGCAGTACCAGTGGCAGCCATACATGCCCAAGATAACACCACAACCCCCTCAGCCATAGCTCACTCATTAGGTGGTATTATGTGGATATTCTGCTGATCCTTTTTTCTATCCATACTTTTGTCAAACCGTCACTCTTGTATATGTATATTGGTCTCATCTGTCCATAAAAATATTTACCCGATCGCTAAAAGTTAATTTTGATAATAAACTCATATTCTTGTTGTTGAGCCTATTGATCTAATGTTTGGGCACCTTGCATACTAACCTCTGTAGTTTTGATAATTCAATCTTCTGTGGATGGTTGTGGTTGACACATTCACACTACCTCCAGGATAGTGTCAGAAAGCTGTTTGTTTGGTCCTCATATTGACAGACACTAATAGTAAACTTCAACGACGAAAACAAATAGGGTGGACTATGAAAGTGTTATCTATTTTAAATGGTAAGACCAATATGTACACAAATACCTTCAAATAACATCAATAACAGCTTAGAACGTGTACTTTAAACTAATAGAAATGTACGGTACTTAAAATCTGAACTTTAAGTACAGAGTCAAAATAATGAATGTTGTTCCAAGATTTATGGAGTACATAGTATATATTGGGATTTCCAGCAGATGAAAGAAAGTGTAGTAGGAGAAACATGTTAGCTGCAATTTCCCATTGTTAATTAGTTTTCCATTTTATAGATTTCTGAGACTGGACAGTCAGTATAACAGGATGGGTTGTCTGTATGTTACTATGTAATGAGAGCGACACACTGAAGTACCCAGGCATGCATGCATATATATATATATATATATGCATGCATGGGTACTTCAGTGTGTCGCTCTCATTACATAGTAACATACAGACAACCCATCCTGTTATACTGACTGTCCAGTTTATGTGTCGCTCTCATTATGCATATATATGCATATATATATATATGCATGTATGTATGTATGCATGTATGCATGTATGCATGTATGCATGTATGCATGTATGCATGTATGCATGTATGCATGTATGCATGTATGCATATATATATCTATATCTATATATCTATATATCTATATATCTATATATCTATATATCTATATATCTATATATCTATATATATATATATATATATATAGATATATATATATCTATATATATATATATATATATATATATAATCCCAGAAAATAATGCATCAATCTGGCGCTGCTTCAAATCTCAACAGGAGCTTTTTAAAAAGTAGTAGAAGAATTAACAAACAGAATCATTACATCCCGTTCAGGAGTGGTAATGCGTAGTTGGGTCGTCGTTTCCTCAAAACATACCCTAAATCGATTTGATGTTATAGCGGCGAGCAACCAAACTGTCTTATTATTTGAAATGACTCATCTACATCAAAATGGATTATTATTCCAATGCTTACGGTCCAGGTTGAAGGGTTCAAATCAAACACCTGAATGTTGGACAGTTGTGACGTTTCCTCATTGGCACAGTGTCAAAAGGCACGTGCAGTTCAAAACAAAGGTAACTATCGGTCAAGTGTGATTGTATTGTGAACAGGAATGGAAGTCAGAAACCCCCGGAAAACCCACTCATTCTCACCACAAAAAACAAGCTTGTAAACCTTGGCACACTATTCCTCGCCACGCACGACTCCTACTGTACCTTTCGTTAGTCATGATGCGGGGGTGGGAAGATCACTTCCGAAAAGCCTGTACGTTACAAGACATATGTTTTTTAAGTACGCGTCTGACGATTGCTATCTTTAACTGCTTAATAACGTAATTAGTTTACTAATGTAATTACCAGGAATATGTTGCCAAAGCAATACACTGTAATATATCTAGCTAGTGCTAACTGGCTCAGTACATTTGAGTTGCACGACAAAATCTGGCCTATCAATCGTGGTTTAATAGAAACTGCGATCTAGTCGTCATCAAAACATATCATTGTCTAGTGCCCACCCCAATTGTAGTGGTTGAAATTTAATGGTGCAGGGAGGCCGGTTAAATTGGGTCATACGAGATTTGTTTTGCCTCCAAGTTAGCCGGCCCATAGCCCAGTGCACCAGCCGTAGATACCGCGAGGGGACCTATCCACAGTGGGTGTATCAGAACACTCATGGTGCTTTATCGGTATATGCATATCCCGCAGACGGTCCTGAAGGGGTGGTCAATTATTTAATTCAAGGGTACAGTACAGCATGGGTTGGAAACCGGCTCTGCCCTAACCTGTCCTAGCTAACGATACCACTTGAAGATCCTGCTCTACACAACAGCTAAATAGCTTAGCGCTATTTAGGTTTTTAAAGTATACATGTACATTCATATTTCTTAACGCAAAAAAACAGAAAATAAACACTTGCCTTTCTCCTATTTGTTGGTTAATAATGAGTTACAGTGGTTAATGCGTCGCCCATTGCACTAGAGAAAACACTCCATATAACACGGATGGCTGGCCACCGCTGGAGCAACAACACATCAGTTGTTGAATGCTATAACGCCAGGCAAAGTAGTTAGAATTATCAGTAACTTACCTTCCTGATAAACAGATAAGATTTTAGGCTCTCAATGTGTCCATTGTTTTTTTTAAATTCCATTTGGAATGATTCTAGCTCCTCAACTCGAATCGCATTCTGATACTGCTGCGCAAAGCCGAATCAGTTCCTCCATCCAACGGATACGCCTCAAAATATTTAAAAGGACAGATGACATGACGCCACAGGATTATCATATCCGATGGCTACTTGAGTTTGGGAACACATGGCAGCGAAGGAATGCGTATCATCCAATGATATATACAATTATGTTTTAATACACCGTTTATCTTATACGTTCATTACAAAAGCAAACAAACACATACATGATCGTTTCTGGTCTCTATTTTACATTGTGTTTTGAAAAAATAAACATCGACTAGAACAGAGGTCTTCGACGGTCTCATTGACCCACATGCATTCTAGTTTTGTTGTACTGTAACCCTGAACAGGCACACCAGAGTGGAACATTGTGGAATGGGTCTGTACAATTGACCTCTGCACTATAATGTAATATCTAGTTTCACATGGCTATTTTAAAATCTATACACAAATGAATTTGCTCTGAAGTGCATCTGCTAATGATTGAAATGGTATATGTAAAAGTAAAACGAAGATTATCTTAACGGATGGTGGAAATAATTTGAACTTTCAATGTCCACCTTCCTTTCAATTTACACTACTCTGCTAGACTCATAATATAAAATCAAGAGTCTGAAATCTTCCACAGTTGTGTGACTTCTTATATTAAGAGGATGATGCATTTGCTTTTTGCACTCTACGTTGATTTGCATTGGGTTAATGTATGTTTGTGGATAGTATACCACCCAGTGGCCAATGTGGGAAAGATGACAGACCCTTAAAAAAGTATAGTAGGAAGTGTTGTATTCTACCTGCTGAAGACAAAAAAAGTGTTGTATTCTCCCTGCTTTCATCCACAGGGATTACACATTCACCAACTATACTTCCATGATTTAACTCATAGGCGCCCAGTCTGCACAAGTCACTGGAGAGCGACGTGGCAAGATACCTTAGTCCAACTTTCTACTGTCATATCCCAGTTGCACTTTTAACAATATGTGCCACCTTGTGAGAGGCAGTGGCAGCAAAAACTGTACTGTACTGTTAGTAGTGTCCTGTACAATGTCCTGTGACACCCATGACTGTCCTGTGACAGTCAGACACTGTCCTGTAAACTGTCCTGTAAATCCCATGACTGTCCTGTGACAGTCAGACACTGTCATATAAATCCCACTACTGTCCTGTGACTCCCATGACTGTCCTGTGACAGTCATACACTGTCCTGTACACTGTCCTGTGGGTCCCATGACTGTCCTGTGACAGTCAGACACTGTCATATAAATCCCACTACTGTCCTGTGACTCCCATGACTGTCCTGTGACAGTCATACACTGTCCTGTACACTGTCCTGTGACTCCCATGACTGTCCTGTGACAGTCAGACACTGTCCTGTACACTGTCCTGTAAATCCCATGACTGTCCTGTGACAGTCAGACACTGTCATATAAATCCCACTACTGTCCTGTGACTCCCATGACTGTCCTGTGACAGTCAGACACTGTCCTGTACACTGTCCTGTGGGTCCCATGACTGTCCTGTGACTCCCATGACTGTCCTGTGACAGTCATACACTGTCCTGTACACTGTCCTGTGACTCCCATGACTGTCACAGGACAGTCATAAGAGTAACAGGACAGTGTATTTGAGTCACATGACAGTGTACAGGACACTACTAACAGTACAGCACAGTTTTTGCTTCCACTGCTGCTGCACATTGTGCTGGGGCTCCAAGCAGTGAGAAACGCCAGGACCAGGCTCAAACCCTGCCGTATGTTAACCAGGGTTGCCAACTCTCATGCATCTGGCGTGATTCTAACTCTTTCAGCAGTAAAAAAAATAAGTGTTTCCATTTTATTACTTGTTTTTTGCATAAATCAGGGTTTATATTATAGTAAACAAGGACTGACATTTCTAAAATTAGGGTTAGGGTTAACAAAAGTGTTCTCCGCGTGCGCGCTCACTGAAATTTTAGAGTCTCACGCCGGCCAACGACCCAAAGTTGGCAACCCTGCATTAACACCTAACATTTGATTACTATTGATTTATTATTCTTGCTATATTTGCAGAAAAACAATACAATCTCAACAATCTCTGCCTATGACCAGGCAGAACAAACTTGATTTCAATACAAATATTTGGCATGTTGTCAGACATTTCACTGATTTGCCTGGAGGATCCCCCCCATCTCCATCTCCAGTGACACCATCTGGTCAGGAATATTCTTAAAAGTTTTCAGAGAAGAATGTAAACAGCTCCATTGCCTCAAGGAATTTGTTAGTCTTCCTCAATCACCCTTAAAAAAAAACCAAAACTCTTTAGTTACCTTTAACAACATTTATTAGCATAGGAAAATATATTCACATTAGTTGTTGGCATCATTTTTGTTTAGCTCTGTTTTTAAAGGAAGCATAGATGTAAATTTCACAAACCTCTAAGACAATGATTTACAAATAAACAATTTCAAACAAGGGCAATTAGAGTTGCACATATGTATAAAATTACTTACATGTAATATGCAATACTCTTATTAAATTAGGATTTTTGTGCAGACCAATTATACATATTAAAATGTTCAGGCATAAAGTGCAAAACACAACCTGAGGGACTTTAATGTTAAAATATAACATTTCCCACTGTAAATCTCTAGTCTGTAAATCTTGTTTTGACTTACGACTTCTAAGCTAGGAGCAGTTTTATATTATAATTGAGTCAGAATCATTGTCACATAAAACCATGCACGAATAGATTTATTTTACTGTAAGTGTCTTTAAATTCAAAGACATTTATGTTAAAACTGCACTTCAAATGAACAAAATCACAAATGATAAATAAAGTTTTCATAGATTTAAAAAACAACAATAGCAAAATGACTCATTTGCAATTTTCAAACCAACTAACCACAATGCAAAGCCATGAAGCTACATAACCACTGAATAACTAGCTGGGCTAGTTCAGAGGGTTTCCACCATCAACAGAGCAACTGCAGCGCTTCCCCGTGGTCGGTAAGGATGTCCTTGACCGCCCGTAAAGGTGAAGGCACCGCTACCCGGAGCCCGATCCTTGTCTTTGATTCTTTGACCCGTTTCTTTTGAGCACAGGCTCCACAGTGAACATTCTACCACTCATTCATTCACTTACTGTTACAACTTGCTTGACTGCACACTAAACGACATGTACTCATTAAGGAAAGAGAATAGTCATGTGGTCCACGTTCCTTCTGTAGGTTTCTTTCAATCCCACCTCGTACGGATATAAAATTTACCAGTCAATTGACTAATACAACTGATAGCTCATAGTCCAATGTTGTAAATAAAGGAAATGAGTTTATATAATTATGCCTGTGTAGTTTTTACAATTAACAGATCAGGAATAAGAGTATACCAGAGTAGGGGCAGCCAACCTTTTTCCTAGTGAGCTACAAAGGGTGCAGGATTTCCTTCCAACTCTGCTCTAACATAAGTGATTTAGCTAATCAAATTCACACGACTAGCTGATTAGTAGAAAATAATCAGGTGAGCTAGGCCAAAATAGATGCCCATATAATAACTCTCCAAGAATGATTGGTAGACATTTGGAGCATAGTTTGGGAAAGAATGTATAGGTAAAAACAGGGTATGAGGACATACTATGGCTTGACAATCCTCACCCTTACAGCAAATAATTGAGTTTCTCTTCTAAAGCCATAAAAAGGCATATGTGGATAAGAACATCTAATTCTGTTGTGCATTCACTCCATTCTGTAACACCCAACAATACTAAACGCATTTTTTTTAAAGGAAGTCAGCATGTTCCTAAACTAGGCTTCTTAAGCATGTTTTTTTAAATTTCTTGTAATAATTATTATATAATATTATAATAAATCGCCTCTTCCCTTTATTCTTTCTCTCTATCAGTGCAAATATTGTCATCTGCTTCAATTTAATTGAAATAGGGCTGATCAAAAACATAAATCTTCTATTGTCAAAAGAACGACAGAAAGTTTACATTTAAATTTTTAAACACACACATAAAAAAATAACCAGAATTTTAAAGGTGGATCCTACTTTGGATGATATGCTGGGTTTTGATAAAATAGTGTCAGCATCTTACATTATCTTGTACTGTTGTATAATGCAATGTACCTCCGTTTAGCACCAACCATTTTCACCAACCAGTTTAGGCAACAGTGGTTCTGGAGAGACAAAGGCATTTCATGTTTATGATTTAAAGAGGCACTCTCACGAAAAACCCTGCACCCACACCAACATTTATATTAGTTGTTGGATAATTTTTTTGCGGCTGATTTAGCATTTTGAAATGAAATGTATAAATTGGTGTTCCAAAATTTTAATTGAGGGTGAGAATTTCTGTTTCACTGTGTTGAATAAAATCTTGCAATACCAGTGGCACTCCAGGAACAGAGTTAACCTGCCCTAGGGAAAGCTAGACGCGAAACATTTGTCAAACAGAGGCTAGTTGAATCTTCACAATTTGAAAATTAAAAAAATTGTATAATAATCCTAGAGTGAATAAATGAGGTACAGCGTTTGTAACTGGCTTGGCAACATACATTAGCTTTAGCGTAGCATCAGGCTAACTCATTAACTAAATCAGTGCTAATATTCCATTGCTTCTTTGCAGCTATTACGATTATAAACTAGGCTGGCAGGTTTGTGCTTTGATGCATTTGCCTGAGTTCAGGGAAGTTCTAAACTACTACAAAGACATACTTAACTACTGTCAGTTATCATATACAGTCTGTCTATACCATTTTGTGATGTAAGCCAAGTTGCTAACAGGAAGTACTGTAACATTGTCATCATGCCCAGGTGGTTTCAGTTTGAGGGACGGGACAAACTCACAATCATGTCCCACAATTTATATTAATACTGCGGCTGACTAGCCTCAGTTTGGGATGCTTGAAAGCCGGGGGAATCACTTAAATGCAGCAGGGAGCCAGGCTTTCCCCTCTGTTACTGTGGAAGCCTGTTTGACAGCACAACTACAAACATAACAGAATCAAAGATATAAAAAAGACAGCTATGGGGATTTCCTTTTAGGGAGAGTAGCACTTAGAACCTGGTCAGGTCCCAACCCGTAAATACCCCTGACCCTTGTCCTTCCAATGATTTGAGGTGTGATCTCAGGACTCCTATTCATCTCTATTTGCTTACATTTACAAAGACAAACATGCAGTTAGTCACAGCAGAGGGTTATGAACGGCCCTTTGCACTGTGCCAGGACTAATGGAAGGTTACCAGGGGTTACAAGCGGTTCGGCTTCATCAATCCTTCTTTGCTCTTTGTGTCGCCAAACTTGGACTTCCGCCAAACATGTGAAAGTGGGGAGGGACATTTTGGAGCAAGACAAAGCTTGCTACCTGGAGTAGGGTGGATGTGGGGGTAGTGAGCCTCACCCTTAGTGCTTCCTTGGGTAAAGGAGGGTGAGGCTGGGTATTTGGGAGTGCTAGGGTCTTTCAGGCATTGAGCTGTCATCTGGCGCCGGGCAGCCTTCCGAGCTAGCATGGAAGGTGGGGGTGTGAAGAACGTCCGAATACTCCATGGGTGTGAGAGTGATCTCTACCGCCCCTTGATCGTCCAGAATGGTTGGCAGGGGCAGGTGGTGTAGGGGGTTAGACTGGGAGTTGTTGTTGTTCTTGGTGCCGGCCGTCGGGGTCCTCTGGATGACCTCCACCAAGGCCCTGCTCTTGTCCCAGTTTGTGTGGCCGGCCCCAGGCAGCAGCACCATGGGCCGCGGGTCAGTCTCCAGCACCACGCCCCGCTGCTCAGGGTTGCCCGTGTCTGCGACCTGATGCAGCTGGCCGAGCACCACAGCCTGCTGATCCTGGAACAAGTACTCCACCACCTGAGAGGAGGAGCAGGCTTTCTGGATCACACCCCCAGGGTGTGACTGGATGATTGGGGCTTGGCTGACAGAGGGTAGAGGAGGCGGGGGCAGCTGTGGAGCGGCGCTGTCCTCTGGCCGGGGCTTCCTAGGTCGTCCTCGCTTCCTTTTAAGGGGAGTGCCTCCTGGCCCAGTGCCCCCACTGGCTGCCGCCGGAGATTCTGGGGCCCTTTTCGTAGCCGCCCGGGCTCTCTGAACCACTGACGTCTGGGTCACTGGCGCCATGGTGACCGGTGGGCCCTGCTGGACAATCAGGACGGGAAGGCCTTCCCCTTGCTGCTGGGGCAGAGCGCTCATGGTGATGACCTTCACGCCACCCGCATCTTTAGGCGCTAGCGAGGGGGGCGAGGAGCGCACAGAGAGCTGGGACTTGTCAGGGACGGAGCTGCGAGGCAGGATTCTGGGTAAGTGCTTCATCAGTGCCTCCACCTGCAGGTCGCGACCGCCTGGGCGTGCCGACTCTGCCCCTTTGCTCAACTTGTCACCGGACTGGGGTTTCCCTGATGACATTTGATCCCCAACTTCTTTATCCCTCTGAGAATAACAAAATGGCTTTGTTGTGGGTATTCCTAACATTAACACAGTGTTGAGCAGCAGTGTGTTCATGTATGTATTCTTTGGAAGCCTGTTGTCGGTGCACTACCTTAGCTTCAGCATTGATCCCTTCTGACTCAGGTTCACTTCCTTTAGACTGCACTGGGTTCTTCTTGATCACCTTGGGGGGCTTTGCAGGACCTCCTGTGAGACAGAGAGAAGTGACAGATCCAGGTGAGGTGGCTGCGATAGATAATGGCTGACTGCACAGAACATGGTGATGAAAGCCTAACGGAGTTGAGGACGTGTGGACTTGCCTGCCATTGCAGCAGAAGTGACCAGCTCAGCTTGGCTGCAGCGTGGGTTGACGATGTGCTCCTGCACTAGAAATCGGGCGATCTCCACCACCGTGTCAAAGGAGCGCTTGAGGATCTTCTGGGCCCAGTCACAAATGAGCTCACAAGCCGCCTCTGTCACTTCTTGCTTGTATGTCTGCACCAGCTCTGTCAGCTCCGACTACACAGAGGAAAGTCCTGTAGCATTACTGGTAGACGTAGTGGGAGGATGGCGCTAAACTGCGCTGAAGACTAAGAGAAGAAGATACGTCTGCTGACAGCCAGGCTCCAACAGACGCACTATGATCCCTGTTCAGGGAAGCTGTCAAGACCCAACCCAGCTCATTTGGTGATTGACATTGTTACATGTCGGATGTCGAATTAAACGTGAATTGAATGAGAATGTGAATTCAACATCATGTTTACTGTCATGTTTTCAGTATGTGGTATTGCATGGTATTTATTTATGGCTCTTTTTTTTTACACAGATGTTACGTATAAATGTCTGCCGTAAAAAGTGAGACCAAATGGCTTCTCCTATTGTTATGTTGATACAATCATGAATATGTGCAAATTGATGTGAGGTGATGCTAATTTCATGCTATGTGTACTGCTAGCGGATCTTTAATCTAGGTATTCAAAGGAATACAAAATGTTGTCAAGAAATAATTAATTCATCAAAAACAAATAACAATGTTGTACAGTTGACTAGTGAAATAGTACATACCGGGTCATTTTTCAAATCCAGGTTTGGCAACAGTGGCATGTTTAGCACCGTCTTCCTGCGGATTCCACTATAACAATACTTGACAGCGGAGGAGTTAAAGAAAAACAATAAGGAAAATGGAAAACCCACCATTCACACTTATTATAAATATCTTTTTATTTCTCCTATTGGTAACATCAAAAAAATTAAAATCAAAACTTGTTACACATTTCCTTAACTTGAAACAATATAAAAACCTAGTTTTAATTTATTTAATTTCAAAGTGAAAAAAAGAAATACTTTCTTTTTCAGTGATCCAAAAACTGTAGAACATACTGTACTGTATATTTCATGATATTTAGATGGACAATGTTTTTTTTTACTATATGCAGTTCATATTTAGCTTTTTGAACAGGAATTACAATGAGGACATGATGATTTGTGATTCGACAGTGTTTGTCAATGGGCATGCGCCGGCCCCTCTTTTTATAATATAATTGATGCATTTTAGGCGTAGCAAAGCACTGCATAGTGTAGTGAATCTATATACATAATTATTTCAGTTTTTTTTTTATATCAAGTAGTTCTGTTTTACATCCAACAAAGGTGTAAATGCCTTTGAAGCTGAAGTGAAACTGTTAATACTAAAACATTAAAACTCCCAAAACAAAGGATATTTGGACTGTCCCCTGCCACCGAGTCTCCGGGCTTTTATGTTAGGAAAGATGTCTCGGATGATCTTGCCAAAGTTAGCAGCACTCAGAGGCCGTTGCTGCAAGTTATCACAGTATCGCCTGGGGAATCAGGGTGCAAGTGTTTATTACCTGGATTTTCATTAGGTCACACTATAGAAAAATAATTTTGCCTCAGAAAATTAATTTTCCATTTGTTTTTTAAGTCAAGGAAGTAAATATCTAATTCCTTGGCAACTGTGCCCAATGACTGAACTTACTTGTATGTCTCATAGACATCTTGCTTGGGCAGGCATGTGTCTGCGTGCTCCTCCAGGTGGCTGCGTATCCAGTTGCAGGTGTGTAGCTGGTCAGCTGTGTTGAAGGAGCTGGGGTCACTGCTGTAGCCCAGGACAAACACACACAAATCAATCTACAGCAGCAGCAATCTTTATTTTGCTTAAATTTTTTTTGTGATTTGTCCCCATTTTTGTCCCCTCCCAATTCCCAATAACCTTGCCTTGTCGGCAGCTCCGCAAACATCCTGCGAGATCAGTCGCATCCAGCGCATCACCTATTCGAAATACTACCCTCTGGGAGACGATACCGGGCGTGGAGAACAAGAACCACTAGACTAGCCAACAGCTTTTATCCCAGTGCAGTGAGGCTGTTGAATGAGCACTCCTCAAAATTATAAATCATAACTAGCCTTCAATATTCCGGACCTCTCTTTCCACAGAACTTTATTAAACTGGGTATGCTAGAGTATTTATTTTACTTTTCACCTATAACAAATTGTTTACATGGACAAATATGGAGTATATGATGGGAAATAAATCTCTATGACCCTGATGACTGGCACTGTATTGGTGAGTAATATGGTGTAGGATATAATGGATGGCACTATATAGACTTTTTGAATGCACTTAGATTGTAGGATTCTCGGATGTTCTTTTGTTGCTATTGTTTATAACAATTACAAATAAATAATTAAATTCAACTCTTTGGACAGACCTGTGGGATGGCAAGGGGCACCCACGTTTCATTCAATCACATGTCACCAAGCCACCAATTCTTTTCACACTGTGATTTTAACATAGAAGCCTTTAGTCGGGTCATGCACGGGATGATTACATTCACCAACCATACTTCCGCGATTGAACCCACAGGCACCCGATCTGGACACAAGGAGTTGCAGGAGAGCGACGTGGCAGGATAGATAATGTGACGTATCAACCCCAAATCCCGGGCAGTGCTATGCCAATGTGCGCTGCCTCTTGCAGGAGGCCCAGGGAAAATCAAAGAACCCATAGTCAGGGTCGACCTGTGACTATCATGATGTAGACTGTCGTGAAATGTAGTGACTTAGCCCACTACACCACTCTGCAATTTTTTTATTGTATTAAATTTATTTTATTTATATTTTACCTGATTTCCCTCCCCATTTTGGTGACATGAAATTTGTAATTAGAGCCTTGTTTCATTGAAAAAAAAATAATAAAATCAACACTTGTATACATTGATGTTGACATACAGTTCAGTACAGTACCCTTAATGAAATTGAGCAAAAGTAAAGAAATAAATAATGGGTTCATATTTTGGCCTCAAACATGGGGTGAAGCTGTATACTATTATTTTAATCAAAATAGTAGTAGTATTTTTTACTTTAACCACAATAACTGTCATCTATTTTAGCCTATTTAAATCGTAACATAATGTTGCTGTTTTCTGATCCCATAATTCTACAATCTCTTACGAGAGGGTATTGCATGGCACTGCAAAATGCTTTGGTATCCGTTTTGTTCCAGGGTGCTACTCTGGACCCAGCAAGTGGAGCAGACCATCACGTGTCCTCCTTTACAGTTGGAGTCATACACTGAGGAACCGTCCTTTTGCCTATGCGACTTCTATCAGTATTCAGTAGTCTAAAGGCCCAGGCAAGCCACTTTTTCTTATTTTGCCATCTTCAATGACTTTCTCACTGCCACTCAACCTGTCAAACCTGCAGCTCAATGTTTACTCTTCACAGTTGAAACTAAGACTTGCCTACTTCGATCATTGTTAAGCTGTTCTTGAAGCTGTTGCCATCTGGGCTGCCTATCATTCAAGCTGTTTGCTGTCAGGAACTGTTGAGGCTTTGGGTCTGCCAGACCTCTTCCTGTCAGTGTTTTCTCCAGTTTCCAACTGCCTTTTGATGGTGTAGGAAACTGTACTCACTGACCCCTTGGCTTTCTTTGTAATTTCACTAAATGGTCTGTCTGTCTTCCTTGAATAATTACCTTTTTCTCACTCATTATAGCAATATACTATTCCTTTATAACAATCCTGTCCAAATAATGCATAAGATGGTGTAGTAACACAGTCTGTTTCAACACTTTTAGGTAATCAACAAAAGTTGGGCCATCTGTGGGAATAGTTAGCATTAAATTTCAAAGCTTAATGAATTAAAACAATACTGTAAAAACAAAGAATTAGAAAAACTGTGAAAAATACTGTACTTTATTTTATGTGTCACTGGAACCAACAAGTAATTTAATGATTAAATTAAAAATCAATGTCCTCCAAATCAAGGATACACGATCAATGGCACCCTTAAAGATTATTGTAAATAACATCTACCAAAATTAAACCAGGAATGAAATTGCACTTATTTAAGTTAATCTAAGTCTAAAGAAAACATATTGAGCCATTACATCACTTCTAATGCCACTAGGGTAGAAAATGAGGTAACACGCATGCAATATCCCTTTGTCATCCAATACCATGAAGAAAACAAAAGAACTGGCAGTTCAAAAGAGACAGATGGTCGTAGACTTTCATAAATCTGGTAATGGCTACAAGAAGATCCACAAACGATTGAATATACCACTGAGCACTGTCAGGGCAATTGTTAAACAATTCTAAAGATATGGAACAGATAAAAAACCTTACAGGTAGAGGAGGCATATGCATTTCCCCCCCCAGGATGGGGAGGAGGATGGTGAGAGAAGCAACAAAATCTCCAAGAATCACTGTGACAAGAATTGCAGGCCTTGGTGGCATCTTGGGGTCACCAGGTTTCAAAAAGCACCATCAGACACCACCTCCACAACCTCTGCCTCTTTGGAAGGGTTTCCAGAAGAAAGTCCTTTCTGACCCCAAGACATAGATGCAAGTGCCAAAAGTAATTAATATTATGACTGGAGGAAGGTGCTCTGGTAAGTCGCTGGACCATAATCCAATCAAAAACCTGTGGGCTGAGTTGAAGAGGGCAGTTGATAAGCGCAAACCCAAGAATGTGAAAGATCTTGAAAGGATCTGCATAGTGGAATGGTCCAAAATCCCTCCAAATGTGTTCCTTAACCTTGTCAAACATTACAGGAAAAGACTCCATGCTGCTGTCATTGTCAGAGGTGGTTGCATTAAGTATTGTATTAGGAGTAATTATGAAACATTGATTTTGTTGAAACTCCTTTTGGGTTAAATAATGGTATGATTTTAGTTGGTTCCATTGCAACATTAATGAAGTACAGTATGTCTCACATGTTGGTTGTAACGTTTCCCAGTTCCCCTTCCTTGGAAACAGCCACTTCCTTTGTTTACATTACTCAGAACTACAATTCCCATTCCCCAGTTCTTCTTCCTGTGGACTACAGCTTCCCTAGTCATGCCTCCTCAGAACTACATTTCCCATAACCGGACTCAATTATCCAAATTCAGTACACCTGCTCACTCCAATCTGCATTTAAGTTACACACCTCTCCTTGCCTCTTTGCGAGGTATTGTAAGTACGATTTCTTATTACTGAGCATTCATTCGTGTATTGTTGTTCTGGTTTGACCTCTGCCTTGTTCCTGAGTTATTCTACCTGAGATTTCCCTAGTGTACCTTAGCCTTATATCAGCTATTGCTATTCCGGTCTGAACTCTGCCTTGTTTAGATGATTCTGCCTTGGTTTTTTTCCCTATTGTACCGTAGCTTATATTTTGCTGTTTGGCAAGTCTGGTCAGATCCCTTGCTTTTGTCTGCCTGACTTAAATAAAACTTATTGTTCATTTTTACCTCTGGGAAGTATCATTACATTGGTATTGTGAGTTTCTCTATATTTTTGGTTTTTACAGTAGTGTTTGTGCATTGCCAGTCAGGGGTACCAGTCGTATTGGAGACCACTGTATGTATATATTGTTTATAGTTGTAAATACAATATCTAACTCGGTCGCAGGACCTGTCGCAGAACCCACAAGTTCACTTTGAGTTAGGGAAAACTGCCTTTGAATTCCATGCCCCACACTCATGGAATGATATTCCGAACAATAAGCTGGAGGTTTTAGTTTTTGTACGCACTGTGAATATTTATTTTAATGTCTGTTTTTTTATTTAACTATTTTTTAAGATGTTATTAATTGTGTTTTAGGTTTCGGATGGAGTTTTATTGTATTGTTGTATCACAGCGCACAACTGTGAAAGAGACTCTGGTCTCAGCTTGTTTTTCCCTATATGAAATGTAATATTCTTCAGTTTTTGGTAACCTAATTTTTTTTACTGCTGGCAGTTCACTGCTTAACTTTGTACTATTATTATTATTTTGTCACTAGACTTTAATGTAATTAAAAACTGGAAAAATCTACAATTTCTTACCTTTGATTTATGTACATTTACTTTCCCCCCATTTTTCTCTTTTCTCACCTTTAAGCCCATTCCCCTTTAAGCCTTGTCATGTTGACAACACCTTGTATGTGTGGGATGGTCAAACATCAAATCACATGCATTCAACATGGTGGCATTACACGTGGCAGTCACTACATATGCGGGAGGAATTAGATCTTTGCCAACTATACAACAGTGATTGAATATACAGTAGCCTAAAGTGCACACAAATAGTCGCAGGAGAGGGTGTTGAGGTGTCTGACTACTTACCCGTCTACCATGGGTAGTACCAGGCATGTCACTAGACTTTAAAAACTCTGGGGCTCAGAAAGATTAACTGGGGCTGAGAGGATTGGGTGTGTGTAATTACATTATCTATAACTGTGAGGGCTATTACATTATTTGTTATAACAGCACAAAACCAAGGTCGAACCCCGAGATCAGGTCTTGTTTTAAAAAATAAAGGTTTTGTTGAGACTTACAACCATTAAACACTTTCAAATTGTTCACAGAGGACACCACATGTTGCACAGCCTTTGCATTTTCCCCAGAAAGTTTAGATTTTTATAAACTTTTAAAAATTCAATAGCTTTTTTATTGAATGACTAGGAAAATTCCAAAACAAAAAGGCTGTGGGTGTCTTCTCTGGACAATTTGAAGGAGTTTGGAGGTAGAAAGTGATTCAACAAAAAAGCTATTTAATATTCCAAGTTTCAAATGTTTATAAAAGAAAAAATTCTTTCTAAATACCAAAGGAGGTACAACATGTAAGTGTGCTCTCTGACCAATTTGAAAGTGTTTTGAGGTTTCTAAGCCACAAAAGTGATTGAATTAATAACTTTGAGGCATGTACCGTCTGGACTGGTGGAAACGGAACGGTATCACACAATGGGTTTGATGCGCTCCATCATCGTTCCTTTCACTCCAGTCCCCAATTATGATCCGGTCCCGAACGTAATGCGAGCCCGGCATCCCCAATTAAGATACATTTACACCGGTCCCGAACGTAATGCGAGCCCGGCGTCCCCAATTAAGATACATTTACTGCGGTCCCGAACGTATTGCGAGCCCGGCATCCCCAATTAAGACCCACCGACTGTGGCTGCTCTCATTGAATGACGGTCCCTAATCATAAGCAGACAACTGATTATCCGATAAACAGGGCTATATTGTGGCTGAGTCCGGCGAAACAGGACTGATCTTTATCTCTTGCTTGTCCTCTAGAAGAATGAACAAAGTTATATTATTTTAGAAACCAAATTTGCAACTGCCTAGTAGTTTCAAGTTTAACAATGCAGTGCCTGTTAAGATTCATTTATGGATATGGACAATCTCTCCTGTTGGCGCACAATTGAACCAGCGCATGCAGAAGTCTACATTCGCAAAGCGCTTTTGGCTTGCCTTGCAAATGTTGACTCCATTGTCAGCCCAGAACACTCAGGGCTGATAAAAAACACCATGAAGCCCGGGTTTGGTGACACCCCTGGGTAGCAGAAGTGGGGGACTCGAGTCACATGACTTGGCCCGAGTCAGACTCGAGTCGCAAATTTGAGGACTTAAGACTTGCTTGATTACAATTGATAAGACTCAAGTCATGAATACCAAGTCAAATTCAAGTTGAGTCTGGACTTAGACTTGAGACAGATGACTCGAAATGACTTTAATTTTTTAAGTGATTAAATATTTGCATTCCTCTTATTTGATAATGAGAAGTTACCATTTGTTTTTGAAACTGGGTGAGTGGATTCTAGATCAATCCGTGCAAACCTAACTATAGGCACGCATCACGTGCAGAGGCCAACGCACAAGGCAGCTATCATGAAGGGAGCGATTCCAAAAATAATACAATTTGGATACAAGGACTATGTTGTTGATATTGGTAGAAAGAAGGCAATAAAAGTACCTTTTCCTTTAAATTCGTCGGTCACTACAAAACCCACAAGGAAAGGTATGTAACGTGTATGTTAAGTTTAAGATATGTTAAACTTTAATCGATTATGCATTTTATGAAAAGAAATATTGTGAATGTAAAATACCAGACTGCAAACATGTCACCTTTCGGCGAAATGAACGTCTACGTCCATGTAAGTCCCATGTAAATCATCTGCGAGTAAGCAGAAGACTCTGTTTCGTGAATCTACTTCACTATTGTAGTATTGTTTCCCTGTTGGTCCACTGTGTTAGATATGATGCGCGAGCTAGCATATCATGTGCTCTGTCGGCTTAACTGCACTGCTGCTGGATAGAATGTCCCATGTCACACATGTAACTTTTAGCTGCTTCAGGCAGGTAGTTCCAAATCCAGGCTACGCTGAACACTGCACTCACGCACGGTAACAGTTAACTTAGCTACCTAGGTTTATTGTATCTTGCTAAGGTATCTAGCTTATTTAGTGTTGCACCTTTGAAATGAATCACTCAACTTTATATAAGCCCTGGTTCAGTTAAAACAATTCAATAAGAAATGTTCTAGATTTAGAGCTAGAACACTGTCAGAATAGACTCATAGACACTGAATCAACATTCAGTGATAACACAACTCAGTGTTATTAATGTTAAGTGTTTACAGTGGGTAGTGTTAAAAATACAGTGTTATTACTTAAAACTGTTTCAGTGTCTGAGTCTACATTGGAAAGTGTTCATTCAACACAGGCAAATTTGCTGTGTATGATTCTAGCTTTAGTTTGCTTTTAAATTGTATCTCATTAGTGACATTTATTTATATATATTTATTTTTAAAATACTTTTCATTTTATACACTAGTTGTTTGAGTTTGATACAATAATTTGGCTTTCACGCAATCATTTTGTAATATGAAAACAATGAATGTCATTTGAGAAGCATGTTATGGCTTATACAGATGTGTTAAAGGAAAATCGTTGTGCCGGTCATCTTTCTGTCACCAGACACTAAAAACACCTCGGCCACCGTAAGTTTTCAGAAAATGTGCCAGTTATGTCACTGCAATGTTTTAGTTATGTCACTGCAATGTTTTAGTTATGTCACTGCAATGTTTTAGTTATGTCACTGCAATGTTTTAGAAACTAAAATTGTTAGTTTTGAATCAAGTCGTTTCAGATAATTTTAGTGACTGTGGTGTCGGAAACATGACCGAAATAATGATTTTTAGCTGTTTAGGCATCTGAAGTGTTCCTTTAATATCCCAAGGAAAAAGCACTAAGCAGTTTTTGTGATATGTTATATAATATGTTGAAAATAAAACAAAAATTTTCATGACCACTCTCTTTTAAATGATATAAATATGGAAATTGGGGTAGATCAGAATTTTATATGACTTGATTTGTGACTTGACCTAAAGAAATATCTTGACTTGCTTGACTTATAGCAGGGACTCGACTTGACTTGCTTGATTTTTACCACAGTGACTTGGGACCTGCTTGAGACTTGAAGGTTAAGACTTGAGACTTGCCCATGTGTGACTTACTCCCACCTCTGCTGGGTAGTACCAGACATGGGGACTTGTGACTTGGACTCGAGTCGTAATTTTTTTTACTTGTGACTTAAAAATTAAATACTTGAGACCTGACTCAGACTTGTAAGTTAAAGACTCGGGACTTGACTTGAGTTGAGACATGATGACTTGAATGACTTGAGTGTTAATCACATCATGTTTTCAGTTTGTTTGTGCATGTCTTTACTCTTTACCTCCTGCTCCAAATTTCAAACTCTGGTCCAGTCAGCCTACATTCTAAGTCTATTCCTCCTCCCTTATACTGTATCTTATGAAGAAACCAATTTCATCAGAAATCCATGTCATGTTTTACACTTTACCATTGTAGCTACTTATGTCTGGTCAAACGCGTGAGTTCGTAGCAGAAATTCGAAAGACCTTGTTTCGCCTTGTTTATGGATGGTAAATACCCACTGTTTGCTGACTTCAAAGATAACGACTGGTGCTTAAGCAATTGGACTTGCATTTCACTTGAATTTTGTACTATTAGTTAAAAAATTGAATTCAATATGTATTAATTTACAATACAGCTAGGATTAATCCAACGTTTGACAAGCTAGCCAAAGACAACTAATATCGGTTACAGGCTAGCTAGAAGTTACAGAACAGTACTTGTACTCTATCATTAGCTAGCCAGGCTTTCTGGGAGGTTACAGCTTAAGTAACACCATCCCAGATCTAAGCTAGTGTCTTCCTGTCTTCTGAATTGGGGGATAAAATGCTAGTGATCAGACAGCTCTGACATTTGTTCTTTCGTTCATAATTTTCGTCCCTTTTAGAATATAGTTGCCATTGCATTTTACAGCAGTACATGACGATAATGAACAGGAGAATTACAGCAGCAGCTGACATCCTTTCTTTGCATGTTCTGTAATACAGGACACCAAACTGGCATTAATTACTCTGAACTGCTTTTGTGAGAGGATGTCCAGGAAGAGTCAGGAAAAGAGTTAGATGCAAGGGACAGTAGATTGGATGCTGAGGTAAGTGCTAAATAATATACTGCTATAAGGCACCAGTATACCACCGCTGAGAGCCGTTCAAAGGCATGATGCATTGTGGACGGAGTGCCTGGAGACAGCGATTTACCATGGTATATTGGCAATATATAAATGAAACCCCAACATGCTTTATTGCTTTTATGTACCAGTATCCAATGTGTTTAGAGAAGTCAAATTTGATGTGATTTCATACCCATGGTATACAATCTCATACCATGGCTATCAGATAATCCTGTTTATAATACAGAATAGCCCTCTGGACCTGTTTAGTGTAACATGTGTTATGGTTCTCAGTGTTCAAGTTTTTCTATGGTGAGTAGACTACTGGCCTACAATCTGTTGTTTTCCATATGACAAAGCTATGCATGTGACTTAATTCCACATTACAAAAAACAGTTAGTATACACTCACCAGCCACTTTATTAGGGAACATTTTGCTAATACCTAAGACCTTTGTGACATGGCATGGTATCCTGTTGGAAGTAGCCATTAGAAGGTGGGTAAACGGTGGTCATGAAGAGATGGACGTGGTTAGCAATAATACTCAGGTAGGCTGTGGCCAGGGTTCAAATGAACTTTTCCATCCACAAGCCAAACAGCAAGTGAATGTTCAAAATTTACCAGCCACTCAATAAATTACTATTGTTTTTTGGCTGGTGAGTGAAGCAAATCTACCAGCCACCTGCATATCTTCCCAGCATTTGGCTGGTAAATGATGCTAATTTTGAACCCTGGCTGTGGCATTTGAACAATACTCAATTGGTACTAAGGGGCCCAAAGCATGCCAAGAGAATATCCCCTATACCATTACACCTCCACCACAACCATTGATAGGCTGTTGTTAACTTAAAATTCAGACCCCACCTTCTGAATTTTGTAGGTATTGTCCAAGTTTGGTTGGCCCGTGCAAATTGTAGCCTCAGTTTCCTGTTCTTAGCTGACAAGAGTGGCACCTGGTGTGGTCTTTGCTGCTGTACCCATCTGCTACAAGGTTCAACGTGTTGCGCATTTAGAGATGCTCTTCTGCAAATCTTGGTTGTAATGAGTGGTAATTTGAGTTACTGTTGCCTTTCTATCAGCTTGAACCAATCTGGCAATTCTCCTCTGACCTCTGCCATCAACAAGGCATTTCTTTTTCCAGAGAACTCCCACTCACTTGATATTTTCTCTTTTTCTGACCATTCTCTGTAAACGAAAATCCAAGTAGATCAGCACTTCTGAAATACTCAAACCAGCCCGTCTGGCACCAACAAGCAGACCACATTCAAATTTACTAGGCGTCGCATAGGCGTCGATTTCGGTCGGGACGTGTACCCACCAGATTTCGTAATGAGTAATTTTTTGTAGTTAGTGTGAGAGTGTGAGAGTGTGAGAGTGTGTGAGAGAGAGGAGAAATGTAACAGAGTTTAATGTTGTACGTAAACTGTGTTTGAGAGAGTGAGGTGTTCAGAGAGAAGTCTGTTTGATGTTTAGCTGTTATTTGTTTTATGGACTCTTATGAAAATTTAAAACATTTCAAACACTGTTAAAAGAATTGAAAAATAAATATTTTATGAAGTTACAATTTTGTTTGATTCAATTATGTATTTTACTGAACATGAGTATTTACAATGCAAATCCAAATTATTGTAATTTACTGATAGTTACTTATATATTGTCTTTTCACTTTATTAAGATCAGATTCTGCAGGTACAATTACAATAATAAGGTGACTTGACTTGGACTTGACTTGACCAACTACAGGACTTGACTTGAAATGACAGCCTGTGACTTGACTTGACCAAGAAAAAAATACTTGGGACTTGCTTGAGACTTGAAGGTTAAGACTTGAGACTTACTTGAGACTTGCACGTGTGTGACTTGGTCCCATCTCTAGGTAATACTATATCAATTTGCCACGCCCCGAGCAGAGCTTCCAGACATAGCCACAATATCTCAACCAGGATTTGAAAACTGGCCACCATGTCGCAGGTGTGAAGTGAAATAATTTGAAATAAAAACAAACAAAGTGCCATCTGTTCTGAAGTTCTTTGTTTTTAGTTGGTGTCAGTCTTTAAGAATTACAGTATATTTATGTTTTTTTCTTGTTCTTGTTTCCCTGAAGTATAAATACGAGGTTGCACTTAAACCCAAGAGCTTTTAGATGAAAGGAGCCAGACTGTGTTTGTTGACATACACAGTTCGGGTAATAGCTACAAAATACATACTGGTAGTAAGGTGGCCTAGTGTTTAGGGCGAAAGGTGAAAGCTAGAACACTTAACACTATCTGCTCCCAGGTTGTTCTTGCAATAAACATTGGTTCTTAGTAAACGTAACTGGTTAAATAACGGTAAAATATAAAGTACAGTCAGGGCAGTAATCCAAACATGTCTGACATCTCAAACAGCTGCAAATTTACAAAGAAAAGAACATGTGCATATTACCCCCACACAGCTGGTAAAGGAGGCAAAGCAGAATCCAAGGATGACAGTATCAGAACCACACCATTTAGTTGAACCTTGGTGTTATAAAGTCTAAAAATCAACTGCTGGAGCACGTCTCAGTCAACAACCTCTTTGAAAGGGTTGCATGAAACAAGCTACAGTATAACTAAACCCAACTCACAATCTGTAGTTTCTGAACTTTGCCAATGATTAGTGGAACTACGATTGAAATGATGTGCTGTGTCAAGATGAGGAAAAAACATTACTTCAGCAAGTTTGGCGACAAAATAGAAGTATAAACAAGGAAAAAAGGGCAGTATACAAGCACAAACCTAAGCGAATCAAGGATCTTGAAATGTGCTGCATGAAGGAGTGTTTCAAGAACCCCCCACAAGTCTACTAAACTTGTCAGACATTACAAAAAGAGGCTCACAGCTGTTATCCATTTCAGTGAAAGATTCATGAAATATTGACTTTAGGGGTGCCAGAGAAAATCATACTTCGTTTTGTGTTTGAGAAATTATTGGGTTAAAATTAAAGTATTTGGCTCCCCCTTATATTTGAGCCCAAAATATGATTGTTTATGTTGTTTATTTTTTGCATTCACTATTGGTAAATCTCATGAAGGGTGAGAAACAATACTGTGTCTACTGAAGTACGTCTAATGCCATTCTGGTCATATCATGGTGCTCACATAACCTCTTTAAAAGAATCCATCGCGCCAGAAGAACACAGTCATTACCTTCATTAAGCTCACAAGCACCCAAGCTGAAAAAAGGTGTTGCTAGAGCGAGACAAGATAAGCCAATTTGATTACTAACCCCAGGCAGTGCTGGCCAATTGCACCACCTTCCATGTGACCTCTGGGCTAATCCAAAAGTTGGAATTAAACACTGATCTAGCAAAAGCTTTTGCTGATCAACGAAGACCTTTTTTCTTGGATGAAAAAAATTAATGTTGCAGTTAAATGTAGACATGTCTAAACTAGTAAACAGTGGCATCAATACTAGGGAGATAAACACGTCCCAAGGTTCTCCAACTAAGAACTTTTTAATTGCTGAACAAAAAAATATTACTGCCTCTGACAATCATAAAAATAATATTAATAAATGTAAAGTAAGCTGATTATTTGGCAAAAAACGAAATAACTATAAAGAAATTAAAATAATTGTGTTTATACCAAAGTTATAAACTACAGTTGGTAAACTGCATTTAACAGCATATTATGTATCAATGTATGTGTATGTGACAAGGTCACACTGGTTGTTCAACAGATTTACAATGGTAGATATTGGACTGTTGTTGAGCATGCTCCTTCTGTTTGTGTGTACATGTTGACCATAACACCCTTGTAAACTTGGACCTCTTCCCTTACCTTGGCAGTGCTCTCTCCTCCAAAGCTGACATCGACGCAGAAATACACCACCGCCTAAGTTGTGCCAGTGGGGCCATTGCCAGACTGAGAAAAAGAGTTTTGGGAATTTGGAGATAGTGTACGTGTTCAAGATACAGTGCCTTGCGAAGGTATTCAGCCCCCTTGAACATGTCGACCTTTTGCCACATTTCAGGCTTCAAACAAAGATATAAAACTGTATTTTTTTGTGAAGAAGCAACAACAAGTGGGACACAATCATGAAGTGGAATTAAATTTATTGGATATTTCAAACTTTTTTAACAAATAAAAAACTGACAAATTGGCAGAGCAAAAATATTCAGCCCCTGTACTTTCAGTGCAGCAAACTCTCTCCAGAAGTTCAGTGAGGATCTCTGAATGATCCAATGTTGACCTAAATTACTAATGATGATAAATAGAATCCACCTGTGTGTAATCAAGTCTCCGTATAAATGCACCTGCTCTGTGATAGTCTCAGAGGTCTGTTGAAAGCACAGAGAGCATCATGAAGAACAAAGAACACACCAGGCAGGTCCGAGATACTGTTGTGGAGATGTTTAAAGCTGGATTTGGATACAGAAAGATTTCCCAAGCTTTAAACATCCCAAGGAGCACTGTGCAAGCGATAATATTGAAATGGAAGTATCAGACCACTGGAAATCTACCAAGACCCGGCTGTCACTCTAAACTTTCAGCTCATACAAGGAGAAGACTGATCAGAGATGCAGCCAAGAGGCCCATGATCACTCTGGATGAACTGCAGAGATCTACAGATGAGATGGGCGAGTCTGTCCATAGGACAACAATCAGTCGTATACTGCACACATCTGCCCTTTATGGAAGAGTGGTAAGAAGAAAGCCATTTCTGAAAGATATCCATAAAAAGTGTAGTTTAAAGTTTGCCACAAGCCACCTGGGAGACACACCAAACTTGTAGAAGAAGGTGCCCCTGTCAGATGAAACCCAAATTGAACTTTTTGGCAATAATGCAAAACGTTATGTTTGGCGTAAAAGCAACACAGCTCATCACCCTGAACACACCATCCCCACTGTCAAACATGATGGTGGCAACATCATGGTTTGGGCCTGCTTCTCTTCAGCAGGGACAGGGAAGATGGCTAAAATTGATGGGAAGATGGATGGAGCCAAATACAGGACCATTCTGGAAAAAAAACCTGATTGAGTCTGCAAAAGACCTGAGACTGGGACGGAGATTTGTCTTCCAACAAGACAATGATCCAAAACATAAAGCAAAATCTACAATATTATGGTTCACAAATAAACATATCCAGGTGTTAGAATGGCCAAGTCAAAGTCCAGACCTGAATCCAATCGAGAATCTGTGGAAAGAACTGAAAACTGCTGTTCACAAACGCTCTCCATCCAACCTCACTGAGCTCGAGCTGTTTTGCAAGGAGGAATGGGCAAAAATGTCAGTCTCTCGATGTGCAAAACTGATAGAGACA
>JACXGM010000280.1:0-20123 GCA_016801145.1 Umbra pygmaea
GAGCCTTTATATATGAATGTGCAGTGCACTTAGATTGACACTGCTTAATTTCCTTGTGGATAAATAAGGTATCTCATAGATAGAGCAAGATTTTATGCGTAGGTTTCCAATGGCAATAGAGAATCAGTTGTTGACTCATTAAGGATGACAGAATGACATACAATCTTGTTGATGATCAAGTATTTTTTTATGAAAATGCACGTACAAACACACACAGACATGGTCACTGGTGTGACTGTTGCTCAGCAACTATAATGACAAACATACCAAAATCAGATTAGGAACTGTAAACCAAAAAAAATAAAAAGTGTATTACATCATTTTTAGAAGTCGTTAAACCCACGTCAAGAAGCGGGACAACGGGATGAGGAGAGTGGATGGTTAGCGATGGATACCCGGTTCGTCTACCAGTAACAACATCTCGTGTTAACACATTACTGACAATTTGATTTAATGAGTAGTCTATATTTTACTGATGACTTCAACTATGATAAAATAAATGTTACTGGAATAATTTGAGGAATGTTTCATTTACATATTACGTGTTGTCTTTCTTAACACCGTATTGCACCTTGCGTGAACTGAAAAATTGATTCCTGAGCAATCGATGACAACACATTCAGCACCTTCCCTTGGGACAGCGCCTTGTAACGTCGCACTTAAGAGGCAGCGTGTTAAGAAGTTTCCTAAGGGAGACTTCGGGGAACACACTTAAGAACATAAACAACTTCGTTAAGATATATCTTTTTGAGTCTTCTTAGCGGGCTAAGAGTGAACGTTATCGGGGAACCGGGCCCAGGACAGTATCTCTCCACGACCAGTGCTGGACATGCCTGCCCTAGCATATGATTTATACTCCTCTGTCATAAAAATAAATATATATATATCTTTAATTAAGAAAATAATAAAATAAAAATTGTCTAAATATATCATGAATACTCTAAAGAGCAGTAAGCAGTGAAAAAAAAAAATCACTGTCAGGTGCCACAAACTCACCTTTTAGGTTGGTTGTCCTTCTCCCAGTTTAACTTTTTCTACCCCTACTGGTAATCAGGGTTTTATACAAAAAGTGGTCTATTACATAATGTTGCTTTCTTTAAAAAAATACAAATAATTCTAACATTTTTATTATTTTGTAAAACAAAAAGGGAATTTTAAAATTGCTATTTTTCAACAGATATGGAGGACCAAGTCTGACAAAATAAGAAATAAATATATAAATAAATGCTCAAAAAATAAATAAGCATACAATTAATTGCACAATAAATAGAGTAAATAAATAAATCTAGGCAGTAATTAAATTATACAATCAGACATTAATGTATATATCTCTTTTAATTAGCTTCTTTATTTATTCACCTTTGTAATAATTACTTTATTTATTTATTGTCCGTTATAATTTTCAACTTTATTCAATTATGACTTATTTTTTAAATGTATGTATTTATGTGTATATTATAATATTTTTGTCTGTTTTATTCTTCCTTTGTATTTTTTTACCCTATTTATTTCTTCAACGCTATTTATTTCTACCTGTCATATTTACATTTCTGTATGCATTTCTGCCTCATTATGCAAATGAGAAGGGGCTGTGTCTTAAGGGGAAAACGTCTGCCTATTGGTTGGTTAGCATTATACTGCATCATTCGAAACTACATGCTACCGGCGATGAGGTTATAAATAGGGATGGCATTTTACGCCCGAAGCAGCAACTGCTTCATTCTCTGAATGAATCACGTTGTGGTTCGCAGCACTACTGCGACACCGAAACAGAGTCAGGACGGGCACAATCTTGTTTCGAGTCTGAATTCTAGCCTGCTCAAAGCATTAAAACTTTAATGCACAACATTGCGTTTGGTTCATAGTAGCCTCTACAGTGACAAACATTAGTTTGTTCGTATCGATTCATTTTTATTACTATGGAAGCATCTAGAAGAGATGTCGTTATAACTTTATTTTGATCGCTCCTGATGAGGCTGGTTTTTCATAGTTTGGAGGAAGGGCCCATCTTTTCAACACAGTCGCAACGTTAATCACACACATAGCGTATAATGCTAAACAACCAATGGCAGACGTTTTCCCCCTAAGACACAGCCCCTTCTTATTTGCATAATGAGGCAGAAATGCATACAGAAATGTAAATATGACAGGTAGAAATAAATAGCGTTGAAGAAATAAATAGGGTAAAAAAATACAAAGGAAAAATAAATCAGACAAAAATATTATAATATACACGTAAATACATACATTTAAAAAATAAGTCATAAATAAATAAAGTTGAAAATTATAACGGACAATAAATAAATAAAGTAATTATTACAAAGGTGAATAAATAAAGAAGCTAATTAAAAGAGATATATACATTTATGTCTCATTGTATAATTTAATTACTGCCTAGATTTATTTATTAACTCTATTTATTGTGCAATTAATTGTATGCTTATTTATTTTTTGAGCATTTATTTAGTTATATATTTATTTCTTATTTTGTCAGACTTGGTCCTCCATACATTATGGCCCCGTAGCAGCCGCTTTTGTGAAAATATGCTAACTATAGATCAATGCAGAAGACAAAAAATAAACATTTATGAATAGATGTGTTAAATAACTAGCTAAGACTTTTTGCACAGTACTGCATATGCAATATAACAACACAATGTAATGATATGTATGATTTGCACGTTCCAAATTATTATGCAAATAATATTTTACATTGATTTTCCTAAATAGTCGATGCAAATGACAGTAGACAGTCACCAACCTTTAGGGTATAATTTGAATTTCATTGAACAAACCACACAATGAAAACAGTATTTTTTTCAAAAAACTCTAAATGCACTGTTCCAAAATATTATGCACAACAGAGTTTCAAACATTTTATAAGTTGTTAAGAACTGAAAATGGTCATTTGTTGAATTTGCAGCATTAGGATGTCATATTTACTGAAATCAAAAGCTATTTCAATCAAACACATCTTAACAGGGAAAGTCACATGTTAACATAGGACCCCTTCTTTGATATCACCTTCACAATTGTTCTTCATCCATTGAACGTGTGAGTTTATGGAGAGTTTCTGCTTGAATTTCTTTGCAGGATGTCAGAATAGCTTCCCAGAGCTCCTGTTTTGATGCGAACTGCCTCCCACCTTCATAGATCTTTTGCTTGAGGTTGCTTCAAAGTTTCTGAGTAGGGTTGAGGTCATGGGAGGATGGGGGCCACACCATGAGTTTCTCTCCTGTTATGCCCATAGCAGCCAATGACACAGAGGTATTATTTGCAGCATGAGATGGTGCATTGTCATGCATGAAGATGATTTTGCTACAGAAGGCAAGGTTTTTCTTTTTGTACCATGGAAGAAAGTGGTCAGTCGGAAACTCTATATACTTTGCCAAGGTCATTTTTACAACTTCAGGGACCCTAAAGGTGCCTACCAGCTCTCTCCCCATGATTCTCTCCCAAAACATGACTCTGCCACACCACCTCCTTGCTGACTTTGCAGCCTTATTGGGACATGGTGGCCATCCACCAACCATCCACTACTCCATCCATCTGGACCATCCAGGGTTGCACAGCACTCATCAGTAAACAAGAATGTTTGAAAATTAGTCTTCATGTATTTTTGGGCCCACTGCAGTGCTTGAAGTGGTGGGGAAATAAAGGTGCCGGTACTCTCTTGCATTGGCAAATGGTTATGACATTTGAGATTTCTACAGTGAAAAACAAAACGTTAAGACAGTGGTCCTCAAACCCTTCCATGGAGTGCCTAATGTATACAGGTTTTCGCTATTACCTTGTACAAGCCTGATGGAGTATCTCACTAATTGGTTAGTATCTCCCCTCACCTGGCAGTCTAGGTCCTAATTATGCTCTAATTGAAGGGAAAGACCAAAAACCAGCATACACTAGGCCCTCCGTGGAAGGGTTTGAGGACCACTGCTTTAAGATATTGCTGGTACAACAACTATTTATTGTTATTTATAACACCATAAATGTATTAATTTAAACAAGTTGTGTGTGTGTGTGTGTGTGTGTGTGTATGTCCCTTGACCAACAGTCAGGCCATACATGTATTTTGTTTCTTACATTATTGTTGACATCGGTGACATTGACTAAGGTAACTTTAAGGTTGGTAGCTGCAGACTCCTCATTAATCCTAGCAGTTCTGCTCACATCAACCTTCAAGGTCTAAGGAGTTTTAGGTCCACCTGACACAAAGTTGATCTTTTGGCCTCTAGAAAGTTCATACTTTGACCTATAGTGAAGTGCTTTATGGTTTTTGACTCAGCAGACCCATGGGTACAACATGGATGAATGAAATCCAACATCCTGGGTTAATGAATTTTGTTTTATTAAACAGTTATCCCAAAAAAACGAAAGAACATATATATATATAAATTATTTTTTATGTGTTAAAGCATGTAAACCATGATGAATAAGGCTTTTTAATGCATATTGTCAAACTTCCGGGGCTCCTGGTCCAGTGTGCAAAGTTTGGAGGCCATACAAACAAGTCAACAACAAAATGCTGCACCCATTTCTTACTAAATTTCTATACGTTTTTGAAATCCCAGCAATTTTTTACATCCTGTCTGTAATGTGTTTAGTAAAATAGCTACTGTCTAAAAAACATGACCGACTTTGAAGCACTATAGCTCCGGCTGTGTTTAACCCACAGGGATGAGCCACCACACATTCTCTTCGTCTGATCTTCATCTTTCCATCGGTACCATACGGTTTGTGAATAGTAAGTGCGAACGTTGGGAGACTGTGAAGAGTTTTAATTAACGTTATTTTGAAGCTCATGAAACGTACTAGATGTTTCTGTTGGACTTGGACCTCTGTTGACGTGTCTGGCTCTGGAACACGCATTCTTTTAGTACTTTTCTGAAGCCAGGCTAACATAATGCTGTTATTTACTTACAAATAACACAGTTCTTTTTAGAGAAACTTTTTAGTTTCTTGGTTTTAAACAGTGAAAAATCTGTTACGGTCAGGTAGCAGCCGCAGGCATCAGACCAACATCAGACAGCTTTTTCGAACTAGCGTCCGTGGAGAAGCGAACTTGTGATAGAGTGGGCCGACTGCTTGCCTTTACACGACAGATTTGAAGTCACGTAGTGCTCTCTGGGTAGTGTAGTGTATGTAACGTTAAGATCATTACCAATCTCTCTGACACTGAAGCTTTCTCTGTCAGTCTGATTGAGTACCGGCTACCTGGTGGTACGCAAGAAAAAGTGCAGGTACGCTTAAGAGTAAAATGTAGAAGGGCCGGTACTGCGTACCGGTGAGTAGCGCCCCACTTCGAGCACTGGCCCACTGCAACCATTTCTGCTTGTGAGCATTGATTAGGGGTGGCCAAATAGGAGGTTTATGCAAAACTGCAAGACTCTGCAGGATCCTACACCTTGAGGTCTGTGGGACTCCAGAGGCACCAGCAGCTTCAAATACCTGTTTGCTGCTTTGTAATGGCATTTTAGCAACTGCACTCTTAATCTGATGAATTTGTCTGGCAGTTACCTCCCTCATAATGCCTTTATCTTCACGAACCCATCTGCGCTCTAAATCAGCTAAAAATCTCTTCACAGTACGAGAATCACGCTTACGTTTTCGTGAAATATCTAATGTTTTCATACCTTGTTCAAGGCAATTGCACTATTTGATGCTTTTCCGCAACAGAGAGATCCTTTTTCTTTCCCATATTGCTTGAAAACTGTGGCCTGCTTAATAATGTGGAACATCTTTCTTAAGTAGTTTTCCTTTAATTGGGCTCACCTGGCAAACTAATTATCACAGGTGTCTGAGATTGATTCCTGTGATCCAAAGAGCCCGGAGACACATTATCCATCCATGAGTTTGATTGAAAAACAAAGTATTTAATATTTATGACACTTACTTTCAATTTGCATAATTATTTGGAACGCAGTGTATAATCACAACCCAAAGCCATACCGGACCACATGCAAAAACACAACACAAATATCAAGCTCAGACTTCAAGAAAGATGTGATTTATTCAGAATGTTCTAGCTAAAACTTGGATTAATTCAAACCTGACATGTCAATGTTTACAGAGTGTTTTTATTTACATTATTAACCCAGTGCCCACACACTTTTAACTGAAAGCATATATGTGATGTGGGCTGTCTTGGTACTAGTTCTGTATTTTTTAAACAGATACCAAAAGAAATGTGTATGTCAATTTGTCTATTACAAAAAGAACTACTGTGTAAATACTACAGTGCAGCTTGATTGAATTGAGCCCCAATAATATCGGATATATACTATACATAGAACTAAACAATGCTCATTGTTTTTGATTACATAATTTAAGTGCCACAGGTTGAGGATTTTATTTACAACACTACAACCATGGTTTGACAAAGGCTACATTCATTTAAACAGAATCACAAAATGAATATGAGCTGAAACTTGAAATGATTCCTCAAATAAAATCATTATTCACTTATTGGCTTATAATACAGAATATCTGGACAAATTTTTATTTTCATAACTATTTTCATATATACAGCTCTGGACAAAATAAGAGTCCACTGAAAATGTTGTTCAATCAACCTCATTGAAAACCTCTGGAATGTGATCAAGAGGAAGATGGATGGTCACAAGCCACCAAACAAAGCTGCGCTGCTTGGATTTGTGCACCAGGAGTAACATAGTCACCCAACATCAAGGTGAAAGACTGGTGGAGAGCATGCCAAGACACTTGAAAGTCAATTATTATTATTCCACAAAATATTTCTGAACTCTTCCTAAGTTAACAGATTCGTATTATGTTGTTTAAAAATGAATATGAACTTATTTTCTTTGCATTATTCGATATCTGAAAACACTGCATCTTTTTTATTTCGACCAGCTATTATTTTCTGCAAATATATACTCTGAATGACAATATTTCTATTTAGAATTTAGGAGAAACGTGGTCAGTTGTTTATGAATAAAACAAAAACGATCACTTTTCCCAAACACATACCTATCAATAGTAAAACCGGAGAAAATGTATGATTGTACAGTGGTCCCTTAATTTTGTCCAGAGCTCACTTCTTTGTGAGTACAGGACTCACCTCTAATTGTATACAAGAAACAGGAAAGTGTCCTTGGTTATGACAGACGCTAGAAGGTAACTAGCACAGGAATTGGACACTGTTATCTTTCATTACATCAACATATGTAACAATAATTATTATGTTAACAATTACATTTCAATCATAAAAGCAGCACAGGTTACCATATGTACAGTACATCTGGGTGCATTCGGGTGTTACAGTATACAGACATTTTCTTAACAATATTGACTGTTTAATATTGAACCCTAACTCCTACATAGTGCACTAATATTCAGTGAAGCCCTATGCCCAGAAAAGACGTGACACTTCTGTTCTCATGCTACTGGGACAACTTATTCAGGGTTTTTGAAAGTAGTGCACTAGGTTGCCAAGACAATTGTCTTATAACATTCCTAAGAAAGCCTGGAACATCTTACTCCATCAAATAAAAGTGAATTGGCATGTGGTTATCTCTTTGTGCTCCACGTTACGTTAGTAATGCATTGTAACACACAGGTTAACTTTGGTTTACAGCTTTCTATAATGATATAATGTATCTGTGTGGCAGGTTGAAGCTGTGAGTAAAGTTATATCAGGGTTATACAGTGCAGCAGCGTTAATCCAGTATTAATACATTAACATGTCTTACACAGAAAGTTACTATTTAGTGTTATTCTACTTTTCATACAATAGCAGCCCCCAAATTATGTTAACTTTTCATCTTATCTATCATTTAAATATCTGTGTTCTGGTACCTCTCAATAAATAACTGTTGGTATGTGTAACATTTGCTAATTCTGATATAAATACAGAGATACATAGTGACTGTTAATATTGTAAAAAACTTCAGATGACATTTTGTACATTAATACAGTAAGACTATCGGTGATAGAAACGGTGTGGTGGTTCTGACAGCCTACCCATAATGAACAGAGTAAACAACATGCTTACACATACTAGACAGTTAGTGTGTAAATAGTATAGCTAGTAAGCCTTTCAGAGAAGCTTTTTAACATTACTAAAACTATTCAGGGGAAGTTATAACCAAGTTAACAAGTTGACTTATATTGTCTGCCACTGACCAAATTAAGAGTGTAATAGTATGAATATAGTTAAGCAATTAGGCACAAGTGTATGTGTTATATGGCCAATATACCATGACCAAAAGCTGTTCATAGGCTGACACAAGTGCTTGGAGACAGCTCTTAGCCATGGTATATTGGCAATTTATCACAAACCCACAAGATGCCTTTTTGCTTTTATAAACTGGTTTCCAACACAATTAGAGCGGTAAAAAGTGGTACGATGCAATACCGGTGGTATACGATCTCATATAACACAGCTATCAGCATTCAGTATTTAAGCAATCTGGTTTATAAATTCTCATAACTCTCGACCCTCACTTAGGTCCCGACCCTTGGTTTAAGAAAACGTGCTCTGCAGCAGATGCAGCAAGAGGGCTGAAATCTCTCAGTTACTGATGATTACATGGACAACCCTCCAACACAGTGCAGTCTCTGTGTCATACAGGGATGTGATAGTCTGCCATGTTCTGAGTTACTGAGAGAGGTGTGTACTGGGAGATACTGTGTCTCCAACATGGTCCTCCTTAATGTGGAATCAACCATTCGTGTGGTCTTTCGGGGGGCATGTGGGGCCCCTAGCTCACAACCCAGCAGCAACGGTAACAGCAGCAGACGGAGGACACATGTTCTGGGAGATATGACGGTTTTAGTTCAGTCCCGTTTCTGCAGTGGCTTGTTTAGGGTGAGGACTTGAGTTCTGGTCGGAGATAGAAGCAGAGAGGGAAACAAAACCAGAGAAGAGAGAAGAGAGATGGAGTAGGAGAGAAATAGGAAAGAGCGACCAAGAGTTGTGGTTCAGTAACATCTGAAGTGCATAGGCAGTGAGCTGGCCTCCGTTCCTCCAGTTCAGATAGGGATCTGAAGAGGGATTTTTATTGTTACAAAAAAACGTAAAGTTGATGCTCACAAGCCTCACTCCTTCATATCATCCCCACATCTCTTTTATGAAAACACTGATGCTGGTTTAATGCAGTTCTCTCTTGTCTTACTACATTCTTTCTCTTTAGAAGTAAATTATAAGTCAATTGTTTACTTCTACCCTTCTCTACTCCTGCCTCTGATCTGGACTAATCCAGAAAGCCAACAAGGTGCAAACATATCTGTCCCTTTCTGTCAGTAAGACCTGATCAAACAGCTCTAAATAACCTGCTTTCTGTCCTTCAATAGCACCTCCTCTTCATCACATACGGGTCAAATGCGAAAATCTTTCTCAGATCTCTCCAGATCAAGCCGCGCCTGTGGTGCCTAGATCACGTTCTGTTGAGAACCTGTATCTCTACATGTGAAACTGCACTATGTGTTAAAAGATGCTACTGCTACAGTGTAGTGTAGAAGTGTAGGTTGTAGAGTAAATGAATAGCGATACACTTGCTTTATACAGAGCAGCTATTAAGTAGATGAAGACCTTTTGTAGGAGGTATGCTGAGTCCACAAGCTCAAACAGGGCTCATCATCATTGCGGACTGTCTTGGCTGGTCAATGTGACTGTCGGTGGAAGCCACTGAACCCATCGATCGCTCTTGCATTCATGAATAAGTCCTCCTAGGATGGCCTCTGAGTAAGATATGCTTTCTCTGAACACTACGACACATGCTACACAAGTGGACGGGAGCACACAAAGGTTTCATGCTACAACTAGTACTGAGGCAGGCCCGGATACAACGAAGCATGCCAAACCTCCCCTCCTTTCATTTCAACAGATGCCTCTCAACATTCCTTGATTACGGTTAAACAGAACACCTTTCATTACCTATTTGTTTCAGTGTGCTCTGTGACTCTGTTTTTAATGCTGCCGTTTCTTTGTTTTTAAAGTGAGTGAAGAGGAAGTGGGAGGTTTCCTTGGCAGCAGAAAAGGAGGGAGAGAGATAGACTTTGAAGACAGGTAGGTGTCTCGGAGGGAAATGGGGCTGCCTTTGAAAACAACAGGAGTGAAAGAGAAACAGAGGAGAGAAGAGAGAGGACTCCTTCACTTCTGTGTAAGGTATGCTCCGATGGTGAGGCTTGCAGCCCCCAGGGCGGCCAGGCCGAAGACCGTCTTGATGGAGGGCCAGGAACAGAACACGGAGTCCCTCTGTCTGTCATATAGCTCCACAAAGGCCTCCTGGTGAAACAGAGAGGCAGGGTTAATACAAGCCACTGGGGCGCATATGTTGTATGTGTGTGTGTACTTGGTTTAACAAATTGTTTTAGGACCAGAGATCTTCACAAGGATGGCACATCAAAAAATGCCTCTATTAGGACTTGCCAGTCACTGTGAGGATAGTCAAATGCTGGCCTAGGGGTTAAGTTTATGGTTAAAACTTAAAGGAATATAGTTTACATTCAGGATTAGGCATTAATGGTCAGGTTTAGGGATAGGTTAAGTTTAGGTATATAAAGTTTTAATCAACCCTAATTGCAAGCTATTATTGTCAAAATGTACAGACTTTCAGCTGTTTGCAATGAACAAATCAAACAAAAGTAATTGAAATAGTTCAACACAATGAATGCTTCAAGTGGTTTCCCCAAATTCAACAGCAAATGCAAATGATAAATACTTCTCCAGTCTCAAAATGATTTACCCCTTCATGGCATGCATCTTCAGTACTTAGTAGAGCACCCTTTTGCTGTCATGACCTGCTGCAAACGAGAGGCATAGCCAGACACCAGCCTCTGGCAACATTCCTGAGGAATCTTAATGGCCTCCAATTCACTAATATTCATGGTTTTGCATGCTGCAACTGCCTTCTTCAAATCCCACCAGAGATTTCTATGGGTTTAAAGTCAGGTGACTGTGATGGCCACTGTAGAATCTTTCAGGACTTCATCTGCACCCAAGCAGATGATTGGAAGAATTTGAGTTATGCTTGCGATCATTGTCCTGTTGACAGTTCCAATGATGCACATGCTTTAGCTTCCTCACAGATGGCATGTTGTTTTCTCCTAGGATTTCCTGATACTTCATTAAGTCCATCTTGCCTTCCATACACTGCAGGTTTCCTGTGCCAGAGGATGCAAAACAGCCCCACAGCATCACCATGCTTGACAGTAGGCTGAGTGTTCTTTTCAGCATATGCTTCATTCCTGTTCCTTCAGACATACTGCTGATCATTCGATAAAAAGTTACAGTTTGGTTTCATCGCTCCACAGAACAGAATCTCAAAATCTCTGTGGCTTCCTTTTATGATTTTGAGCAATTGGAGCTGACTTTTGTCATTTTGGGTCAGTAGTCGTGTACGTTTTGGAGTTCTGGCATGAAAACCTTCTGTGTTTAGTATGCGCCTTATTTTACTCACTGAAACCTCATTGCCTGTTGCCACCAAGTATTGCTGCAGGCCTTTCGCATTCACTCTAGGTTTTTTCACAAACTGCCATCTCAGAAATCTGGTTGCAGTCGTTGATAGCTAGCTTTTTCTGCCCGGTCCACGTAGTGTAACCACCGTTCCCTTAACTTTGAACTTGCAAACTATGATTCCAACGGTGTCTTCGGGAACATTCAGTGCCTTCGCTATCTTTTTGTATCCTGTTCCTTGTTTGTGAAGGGTGATGATCTGTAAATGTTTTGCACCATTCTTTTGACTTTTCCATGTTTCTCACACGCAGTCAAATGCGAGAGTCAACAAACCCCTAGCCAGTTCAGGTATTTAATGGTTTCCATCAAGCACCCCTCGTGCAAGTAATGAACACCTGTTTTGCATATTTGTGCTGTTGTGATGGATTCTATTCAGGGGGTTGAATAATTTTGTCATAATGAATTGTCTAATATATAACAGTAGCCTAATACTTAACATAAAAGCCCTTATTATGACATTTTGCCGGTCCCCATGATGACAATTCAATTTCCTGCCGAGTAGTTTGGTTTAGGGTTAAGGTTACAATTAACTTTAGGGTTAGAATATAGGGTACTTTCAGGTAAAATTTTATTTGTTTAGTCAAGATTACTGTACAGATCTCCATACTATAACAAACTATCAAAAAACAAATGTAATGATTGCTAAGGTTAAGGTTAGTGTTAGGTATAGAATAAGGGTTAGGGTGGGGGTTAGGGAAAAGGTTATGGTTAGGGATAGGATAATGTTAAAGGTGCTATATGTAAAACGGACAGCCAGCATTAAAAAAATGGGTACTACAGTTCAAATTCAAAATACCTGAGTTGTATCGCTCCGCCACCTCCTCCCCAAAATCGAAACTAACCTGACGAACAAGATCAGCGCAATTATGACAAGCGAACCGTGTTTTACTACGTCTATGGTCATGGAACCGTTTAGAAACATGCAGAGTTTTTTTTAGGTTGTGTGGAATCTCTATGATCTCGTTCGTTTGCTGCTTTTTTGCTGCTTATTATACATAATCTGTATATAGTCTGTAAAGCATCTACAGATTTACTATCTAAATCAGATGTTACCTACTTTCAGGTTCAGGTATTATTGGTTAGGTTTCGGATAAATTTTAGGCATAAATGTTAGGTTGATGTGGTTAAGGTTAGGATGAGGTTAAGGTTATGGTTAGATTAATGTAACAGCTATGTTAAGATTAGCATTAAAGTTTTTGTTTTCTGGTCCCCACAAAGTTAGCTGTATACATTTTGTGTGTGTGTCTGTCTGATTGTGAGACAGAGATCCACATCTATGTGTACATGTAGGGGGAACCTGTTGTCCCCACAAAAGCCTGAAAAATATGTCACAAGGCAACTAACTAATATGGAAAATATGACTTCCGTCTTGGGTCAGGTCCAGAGAAACAATGGGGCATAGTGTTAGAATTTGGGTTATTTTTTAGGTTTAAGGCTTTATGGGGTAGACTTACACTACAGGTCCCCACATGTATAAAAATATGTGTGTGTGTGTGTGTGTGTGTGTGTGTGTGTGTGTGTGTGTGTGTGTGTGTGTGTGTGTGTGGGTGTGGGTGTGGGTGTGGGTGTGGGTGTGGGTGTGGGTGTGGGTGTGGGTGTGTGTGTGTGTGTGTGTGTGTGCATTATGTGCTCACTCCTTGCTGGGGGGTCTCTTAGACATGTCTACAGATTTAAATCGCTTTGGCTGTGACCCAACTCCAGTATTATTATGTGGATGAAGAAAGCTGGATCCATTTCAAACGAGCCCCTCTCACACGCCTAGTGCTTCATCTACAGGATTCTAAGGGGCCCCTATAAACACCACACACACACACACACTTGTACACACACACCCAGGGTCTACGTGGACACAAGACAAACACATTTGAAAACATACACTCTCGGAATTCATCAGAAAAATGTTTATTTCAGGAAATTTGTTCACAAATAATCCCACAAATTAGAAAATAGATATGATACAGTATATACCAGTATATAATTTTTGTCATACCCGTATTTTACAATCTCATACACCATAAGATTTCAGCTTTCAGAGTTCATTCCAGCTGGTTTAAAATATATCTCCCCTGGCTTATATGAGGAAATCCAATCAATCAAGATATCAGTTTATTAGACCCCAGGCTTTCACAGTGTGCACAGATATCACCAGTACAGACGGCTTTGTTGAATACCCCAGAAATAGTCGGTGTTGAATTTCCTGTATCAAACATCCCAGGAAGATCTTCTTTATTTGCTGTATTTGGAATGTGAAGGTTGGCAGTGCAGCTTTGTTCAAAGCTGAAGGAAGCCCTGCTGCCCAGGCTCTTGCCATACAATATCGTTGTACAGTACATGTAGTACATTATAGTAACAGGCTTGCCATTCACCCTAAACCTAGGCAGATAGATAGCACACTATAGTAACAACACTACCATTCACCCTAACCCTAGTTATTTGCTTCAGGTAATTTGTTCCATTTTAAATTCTGTTTCAAAATTAATTCCTCTGTTTGCCTTAACATGTTTAATCATATATAAGCTATTAAGCTCTTCAGTTGAGATGCAAGGTTTTATACGTACAAACCACCTCTACTATGGCTAATAACCTGATTAACTGTGAAATTAATTATTATGTTAAATTATACTCTATTTTTCCCTCAGGGCCAAGTATTTCCATCTCTCTTGGTAATATCAAGGTTGCTTTTACCCGTGCAAAATATCTTGTGTACATTTTACGATGTGTAAAGCAACACGTTTGTTTCAAATGTACCCTTGATCGAAAAATAAATAAAAAAGGGCTGTCGTTTATGTTCTACTATTAGAGAGTTTAAGAGAATATTTTCAGTACAGCAACCAAGGCTTCACAGAATGACTAAAAAAGGCAATCTGTTTCAAATGGCTACGGAAAGACAAAGTATTTCCTCCCTTTCCTGTAGCATTCCTGAGGCTAGGGGCCATTGACACAGAGAATGCTTTGGATCAGCACTTTCTTAGGCCCTCTGCTAACAAAAATACAACTATTCTTAGTCATCCTCCAGCTTACAGGCATTTACCACTTTTATCGTTTGTTTGTTTGTTTGTTAGTAAAACTAGAGGTAAAAAGGATCAACTGAAAAGGCATGTCGTTCATTCTTTGTCTCCTAAAAATCTCTTTGTCCCCCTCCCATTGATAATGCCCCCTCAGCCAGCCACCCACATCCTTCCACCATCTCAGCATTCAGGTACTAATTAGAGGACCAGTGCCTCAGTCGGACCTCCCTGTGTCAGGAATGTGTTCACAGTAGGCCTCCTCTGGCAGAAACACAGGCTGTCTGCTGCCCTTCTTTTCCCACCCACAGGAAAAACTATTTGCTGAAACAACACAGCCGTGCACCCAGGTGACACTAGCCGGTGCCTGACACCTTACCGGCCATGGCATCATACTATGATGGATTGGACCACAGGACCAAGAGACAATGTGAATCATGGCCGTTTCGAAAACCAAAAATAATACAAGTCTGGCACAATGAATGTGTTAGACACTTAAAAGTGGGTCGACATTCCATTTAGAAAGGCCCAGTGGGGCAACTTGTGTAATAGATTGAGATGGAACACTTCAAATGGGTCTGCAACAGGGAGGTTCTGGTGGACATCATAAGACCATGGCATGGATGTATTCTGCTCTAGTTCACTAGGTCAACTGCCACACTGGCTGATCTCATGGCGATAGGTAAAAAATCTTACAAAACAAGAAATTCATACACGTGTACATTTCCAGAGTCATGGATACGTAAAGCCTTGTACATTTACAAAAAAAAAGTAAGTTTACCTTAACCTTACCCTAAACTTAACCTCACCTTACCCTAAACATAACCTCACTAACTGAGCATATTATCCCTGAAATAACTGTTCCCCAAGTACATTCTAACTAATTGGTCTATTCTAAGAAATGTTCCAGTAGAAAGCTCATTCAATATGTACAAAAGTTCACATTGAAATGGACATATCCGTAAGTCTCAAGTATTGCAGCAAAATTCCAATTAAAAACAGTTGCCCATGTATTGCCACGTGAACAGGTAGACCCATTACAAATACCATACAACCAATGTTGATAGAAACAACAACTATAGTTCTCTTTTTATCTTTCTGTCTCTGTCTCTATCTCTCTGTCTCTCTCTGTCTCTCTCTCTCTCTCTCTCTCTCTCTGTCTCTCTCTCTGTCTCTCTCTCTGTCTCTCTCTCTGTCTCTCTCTCTGTCTCTCTCTCTGTCTCTCTCTCTGTCTCTCTCTCTGTCTCTCTCTCTGTCTCTGTCTCTCTCTGTGTTTCTTTGCCAACTTCAATGTCAGAGGAGATGAGGAAAGGGGCCTTTAGTTTACACTAAGATAGTGAAAAATCATTATGCAAGACAACAGCTCCTTGCCACAACCATCTGTTAGCTTCAGCAGGTGACTAGCTGGGGGGGGGGGGGGGTCTGTCCAAGGTTACAATCTTTCAATGCTGAAGTTCTCAAGCAGTGCTTTGTTGATTATATCTTGTTTTGTAAAGGTCAGTAGAAGTCACACGGATGCCAAAAACGAAGAAAATCCAACCCAACCTTCTTTCAGGCCCACTTTCTGGCTCAGCTTCATAAACAGTCCATTAAAGAGCCACAGCAGCACAGCAGAAGTGAAGGGCTGAGACACAATGATGAGATAGGCAGGGGGCGGCACCGTGTAGACATATTGTCATGGTTACCCCTGTAGCTTGCCATGTCTCCTGATGTCATAATATTAGCTTGAAGACCTAAGATTTACTTTTCCCACCAGCAGCACTGTGTTGTTTTCTGGGCTTTGCTTTTGCCATGATACAGGCCAAAATTCTCTAATAGAGCCTCTTTCTACAGTTAGTTTACCTGTAATATCCACAAGAGGGAAAAGGGACATTGAGAATTTCCAATTCAGTCCTGGGTACCCTGGATTTCCCCCTGTTCAGTATTGTGAATGGATAATTAGCCTACATCTTCCTTCACAGTAGAAAATAACAAGTAGCCTTGTACACCAGCCTCCATTGTTAAGCCTCAGACAGACAGACAGACAGACAGACAGACAGACAGACAGACAGACAGACAGACAGACAGACAGACAGACAGACAGACAGACAGACAGACAGACAGACAGACAGACAGACAGACAGACAGTTGACAGAAACACTAAGGCAGACAAGCCTTTGAAACAGACAAATGATTAACCCAGTTATCTCTGTATTTTGGATACAGTTCACTAATTATGGAGAAAACAAGATATTCTGAAATTCCACTCGAGTCCTCGGTACCCTGGGTTTCCCCTGTTCGGTCCTGTGAACGGATAATTATCCTACAGTTTACGTTTAAGTAGAAGATAAGGAGCAGCCATGTATACTGGCATCCAGCGTTTAGCCTCTTGTGACAGACAGACACAGACTTAAAACACCACAAGGCAGCAGAGCCTTTAAACAGAGAAATGACTAAATATGTTATCTCTGTTGTTTGGAAACATTTCCTGGCTAATGATGGCGAACCTGGAAGGTCTCCTCATTAGGATCCTAGAGGATGAGGGATAAGAAACGCAGGGATTTGGGCCGAAGTTTAGATTTTAATTAACGCGTCCAACCGTTGTGGCTTCAGAGCACCATTCAATTCTTAACCATTGGTTTCCCAGTGCGGTGAGGCTGCACTAGTACAGTTTAAAAAGCCTGCGGGGACAGACGCCTGCCACCTCTCAGCTCCTCCACTGCATTCTCCATCATGGCCCTTGTTGTTTCCCCAAAACGAATTCAACAAAACCAAAACTCCCACTTCAAGTAGTGTGTCAGGTAAAGGGACATTCAGAGAGCAGGGATAGGATGTATGTACAAAGGAACAGAAGCTGTGACGAAGCCTGTGCTTCTCTCTCAGAGTAAACATTGTGTTTAAATAGTATACTGATCAAACAGGAAATCTTGCACGTCTCAATATAGACACCACCTTAGACTTCCACTTGACAAATCCAGCTCTATACAATCTTGTCCACTCCGGACATATGCAAGCCTTGTGTCTTTCTCGAGAAGTTCTCTGTACATGTGGAGCGTCTCTGGGGTGTCATCCCCTGACTGGTTTCATCCACTGACTAGTGTCATCCACCGACTGTTTGCCAGGTTTAAAACAGATGACTGAGGAGTTTTTCGACACAAAATCATTACCCAGAAAATCCACTAGTGTCAGCAGCACATATGCCCAGGAGCTAAAGCTAGAAACGAGCCCTGAGTCCTTGGATAGCGTCGATATTACACACATCAGCAAAACTGATAGCCTTGCAATGAAGCGTCAAAGAAAATTCCAAAGGGGTGCTATAGTCAATCCACCTTGAATGTAAAGGTTAAAACAACTACATTGTAATATCCATCCATCCATTTTCGTCCGCTTATCCAGTATCGGGTCGCGGGGGCAGCAGCTCCAGCAGGGGTTATTATGTAGGGTTAGCTATACAGTCATTGAGAGAATACTGGATGGTAAAAGGCACTTGTAGCTTCACTTGAACCACAGTGTAACTGTAGAGGCCTCATGAGGACAAGGACACCAGATGACATTACCATGACACTAGAATTGCAGTAAAGGCTGTTATCGTTGCCTGTCATTTGTCTGACCATGATCCTTTGTGGAAAGGAGCCATAATATTCCCAACCATATCCAGTATATTATTAAAATAATGCTTGGCGTGTCACTGCAGTTGGACAAAAGGGAACTCTCTCCTACCTCCAAAAATAACCTGCAAATACACATACCGGCTCTCATAAATATTCAAATATGTCAGCAGCATCAATGTGTTTACAAAACAGTGAGCTTGCAGCAGCCTTTTTACCTCTCTACTGAAACACGTAATGCAATCGCCTGATAAATCACCAGAGGCTAGCATGACAGTTCACATTTTGTTCTCATCTCCATTATACATATACAGTATTTACTCCGCCAGCAGGTCAGGGGAAATCTGTTCTCTATCCTTAATGCATGTGACATATCGTGTTTCACGAGTCGGGAGAACTAGCCGTGTAGGCCTTAAGCACAGTTTGGATTATGTTGTTCAGCACTAAGAAAACAAGAGTGAAATCAGATCCTATTAAAGTAGGTGGGCGACACACCTGGCGGCCTCATTCACAACCATATAGACTTAAAAAGTAAAATGTAAAAAAACAGTTTCCTTCTACAAACGCTCTTTGTAAGACTTGACTGACTGATTACAGCGTATCCTGTATAGTAATAGAATCTATTGTATGAGGAATCTTTGATCTTGAAGGAAACAAAGAGCAGTGTGACCTTATGGGGTAGAGGGAAATCAGTGTGGTGCATACAGACAGACAGACAGACAGACAGACAGACAGACAGACAGACAGACAGACAGACAGACAGACAGACAGACAGACAGACAGACAGACAGACAGACAGACAGACAGACAGAAAGACAGACAGTGTGTAGGTGGACACAGAAAGAAAGACAGAATAACAGACAGTAAGTACAGTACGTGGATACAGACAGAAAGACAGACAGGGTGTAGGTGGAAACAGACACAATAAAGATAAAAACAGTGAGAATGCGTGAAGGTAGATGAACACAGACAGACAGCGTGAAGGTGGATGAACACAAACAGCGTGAATGTAGATAAAGACAGACAGACAGAAAGCGTGAATGTACTGTAGATGTAGACAGAGGGTGAAGGTGGATGAAGACAGAAAGACAGTGTGAAGGTGGATGAACACAGACTGCATCTCCTGTCTGATTGGTTCTTTCTCTCCTGTCCAGAGGGAAGTGACTGGTTCTTGGAGCTCAGCAGCACACCACAGCACACAATCATGCTCACAGAGCGTATCATTTACAGGCACGGTGGAACACAGCTCGTGAATATAAAGTAGAGCAGAATGACATCAAAGGCCAAAAGCCACACACACATATGGCAAGGCAAAAGATATGTTTATATCCAGTTCTAAAATACGTCCTGATCTTTTTGGTTCACAACTAAGAGCTGAGATCACAATGCTTCTGTCTGCACCTGTTAAAAACATTTTTGTACAATCAGAATTTAGACAAGATCATAACACGAGACCATTAAAGAACCTGTCTGAAGATCTGGGCACAATCAGCATGGACAAAATCAGGGAAAAAGACAAGTTGAAGTAACATGATAAAGTAACATGATAGCAAATGACTGCAATAATCTGATGTTTTTCAACCCTCTAGCATTCAGCTGTATTAAGAAAACACATATTCCAAAAACAATTTATACCAAGCCTTTCCAATCAGATTAAAATCTCCCCATTGGGGCCTCTGAATGGCACAGTGGTTAGGTCACTTCCTCACAGTAAACCGCATCATTGCGAGATTTGAATCCTGTCTGCAAATCACATGTTCAGTAGAGGGTGATGCTATTGTCAGATCCACTGGGTTTGTACCAGAGTGTGTTCCCTCTTATGTATACGGACTAGACCTCCTGATTGATTGAGCAGCCTGATAACAACCAGACTTTTGAAGTGCTTGGGAGGACACATCACTCCATATCGACTTTCCAGAATCTGCTTAGAGTTACTGCGATTAGGCACGTTCTAAATCTCAAATTGGGTATTACAACATTGGAGAGAATAATTGGGTAAACGTTTTTTAAATTCTCTGCTTAGTAAGCTATCAAAACAAATCGTTCAGCGGGGAG
>JACXGM010000280.1:20223-31560 GCA_016801145.1 Umbra pygmaea
TCTCTCTCTCTCTCTCTCTCTCTCTCTCTCTCTCTCTCTCTCTCTCTCTCTCTCTCTCTCTCTCTCTCTCTCTCTCTCTCTCTCTCTCTCTCTCTCTGTGCTATAAATAATACCAGGCTGGCTGACCAGGTCAGTGCTGAAGGCTGCTGATGTTGAATCTAATAAAAATGCTCTCTCCCCATTTCTGGAGTCCTGGCTGTTTAAAAGGCCAGCAATGACACGTGAGGAGTAAAGAACAGGACAGCGCTGCTGAGTCACGCACCTCATCATAATGGGTCAGATGAGGGGCGCATGATGACAGGAAGACTGCTGCTCTGGCCTCTCGGCGAATAACTTGCAAAGTGCAAGGTCTCATAGCCTAGCAAGGATGCCCGTTAGGGTCTTAACACTCCTTTGAATCACCAAAAACCTGTCAAATAAGTGTTCTTTTCCTGGGTATAGTATAGATTCTACCTAACTGGTTGTTTTGTTTAATCATTTACTCAGACAAGCAAAGACATGCTTGGAAGCAGGTAGATTGTACACTTTAGTAATATGTTTGTGTCCCCTTTTATGCAAAATGTATATTGAAATGCTTGATTACCACCCTGTAATTAAAGAAAACACTAGAAAACAGGTTCTAGAGCAACTAATTTCAAATTCCATCCCCTAGTCCCTGCCAGCAAGCTATCATAATGAAATAAGCACTTGAGAAACCATAGCGCCAACAGGGTGCAGGATACAGTTTGATTGACAAACACCATGGCAGCTAAGCGAGAATGGGAATCCCCTTAGCTTTGGCCAATCCACACTGCCTCTGTAGCTCTGATGGCAGGCCTGATATGGCCTCAAACACCGTGGGAACCAGTAGACTCCCAGGACGCCAGTTCCTTCATGTGACGAGCACGCCCTGTGGGAGACGTTCATTTCCTGTGGCTGCAGCGGGACCACGCCACTCATGCCTTTAAAATAGAACACTGTACGCCTCTCATAGTTACTGTAACATTCTTATTATACTGGTCATAACACTTAAATTTTTGTTATTATAAAATACTAATTAGTGCCAGAGTTTAGTGTAGCGCTCTGGACACTTGATTTCGAAGCACACATTTCCCCTGGGGAGAGGGGTTCAATACCTTTCTCCATAGCCTCTTCTTACTACTCTACTGTCAATAAAATAATAAAAATACAGCAACAAAAGAAAATTATGATTGAAGTGGCAATATTGTTCTAATTACATTTTGTGCTTATTAAAAAGTTAATATCGTTCTTATTACATGCTTATTACAATGGTCCTATTGTTATTAGTACATCCTTGTCACAATGTTTATATTGTTATTATTACATGCTTATTACAATGGTTGTGTTGTTATTATTACAATGTTCATATTGTTATTATTACATGCTTAAAACAACCGTTATTTGTTATTATTACATGCTCATTACAATTGTCATATTGGTGTTATTACATGCTTAATACAACAGTTATTTTGTTATTATTACATGCTTATTACAATTGTCATACTGGTGTTATTACATGCTTCATGCAATGGTAATATTATTCTTATTACAATGGTTTATTGTTATTACATACATATTACACTTTTTATAAGCCCTTGTAGTGATGAGAGCAATTAACCCACATCTAGTCAGTGTTTCCAGGCCCATGACAGAGTTGTATTCAAACCTATGAAAAAGATTGTGTTCTCCTCATAGAAGCACGCTTGTGAGGTTATGTTAAACCCTTAGTAGATCAATTGCTATGAGATCACTTCCTGTGGGGGTGGAGATGATGTGGATGACATCACTGTCTGATTTTAGGCTGTATGGTTTCTTTGCTGCAGCACAGCCAGGCATGATCCATAGCCACAGAGGCTGTATTTTCCTGTAACTAAGGGAAACCTTCAGGCCAGCACTCTTTCAAACTAACACCATGGTGATGGTGGCCCAGTTGTAGGGTGTTAGACCCAGGGTGGGGTATGATTTAATAGAGATTAAGGATGTAGGCTGAATTATTCAAGAACATTCCACAGACATTTCAACTTCAAATAGCCTATGCAATTTAATTCAAATAACCACAGTAATATGTGTTTAATTCACATCAAAATGTGTGTTTGCTTAATATATATTGTCTTTTAGCAAATGAAAATAAAGCTAGTGAAGAAAGGAATTTTCAAAGCTCCTTGGTATATGAGATTTGGTAAGTACTCCACATTACCTGGAAAGACTGATTTAAATCAGTGGAGGGGAATGTATTAACTTGTACATCAAAGATCTATTGTATCATGTAGTGTCCTTTAAAGTTAGAGGGATTTTGTTATGTTGAGCAAGCCTGTAATGATCTCTCGTAAGTTTTGGCAACAAAGTGGCAGAGAGTGCATTTCTCCTGACGTTAGTGGCATACACAAGGCTGTGGTTTTGACTTCGTCTTCTGGGATACGTTTCTGAGAGAGGCCATAGTCTGGGACGATCTCCTGAGAGCAACAGGATCAGAGTCGTATAACCCGTTATTGTCAGGTAAAATAACGACCTTCCTAAATGAAGCACTCCCACTGGAATTGCTCTGAAGTAGAGAGCTGAGATTCAGTAGGCCTGGACACCCTATACAGTTACAGTTTGGTTCCTGATCTTCAGTGCTTTATAAAAAGGGAGTTGTGGAAAGCTGAAGACTTGCCCACATAAGTCGACAATTTACCGCAGACTAGGCTTCTGGAATGCGTGACAAAGCCGTCTCTCCTTCTCGGAACGTGAGGTCATAGTTAAACAGGGGGTGTAAGAATGTGTTTCAGACATAACAGTCTTAATTTCAGACTGCTTGAACTACCTGGAACTATCGCCCTTCAGCATGACCTAAACAACACTTACTCATTCGTTCAGAATTTACCGGAACACTGAGGTAATCATGTCTGTAATGCCAAAGCCAAGTAACTGTAAGTTCCCTGGTGAAAACAAAGACCTCCCGCCTATCCCGTACTACTTTGGAAACAAGGGAAAAGTTCAACAATCTCTCTTTAGAGCCCCTCTCACTTTGTCTTCAGCAGCCAGCTGATTTTCATCCCAGCCATGGGAAAGGAATGAGAAGAATGCATTGATGTGAGGAGACAAAGAAGTCAACTGTGTCTGGGCTGAGGGGGATGACATGGGTGCTTTTCACCCTTAGATAACCACGTCTTACTGCCTTCCTCAGATGAGCTAGCTGGCTCGCTGCCTATAAAGAACATAGCTTCGCTCACCACATCAGTATTACACAATACAAGTAATACGCCCTTGTTTAAGACAGGCCAACGCTCCTCAATTGTCTGATGTGTCAAGAATAACAAGCCCCTAACAACAGGCCGACTACAGCACATATCTGACTTGCTGGATTTATTTACCCTTCTGTTTCTCCATACAGAGACCTTAACTACTGCAAGTAGAGGACTGTTAGAACCCCAACATTCACTGTTCAGCCAGTCATGAAGGAATAAAGCCCATCTGAGGAGTGATGAGAAATGTTCAATGCTGACATGATAAGGCTGTGTGAGGACGCGTGGAGAGCAGCTAACAGGGGTATGTCACTTTCACAGTACAGTCCGGTTTGAACCAGTTTCCCTAGACTTGCACACTAAGGATCGGCAACAAACTGCCTTTTAGCTAACTGCTAAAAACATCTCAATTTAAATAGTTAGACCAACACATTACATGAGCTTGCTTGAACAAAATGTGAATTTCTGCAGCTTTCTGCATGTAATCTGATAGTACTGATTATACAATAGGCTAAATTATAATGAAGCTGTTAAAGCTAAAGATGTTTTGTTTTTTTACCAGTTTTTAAGTAGCAGAGGAAATGTATAAAAGGACTCCTGTGTCTGATGACAATTGTTTTCATGAACAAGCTATCTCCCCCTAAGTACATAGTTGTTTGGCATCAGCTTACCAGCTTCTGTCACCCTTTACCCCGACCCTCTACCATTGCCTTTTGGCTGTGTCAAACATTTACCCTGATATTAAGCCATCCGGGCCTCCCTAGCATTGCCACCCAATTACCCTGGCAGAGTACATGCTGTCGTCCATCTCTGGCTCTGCATCTTGTCTGTCGAGATGCTGACAGAGTGCTACCCCTCCCTTGGCCGCAGTGTCTGTGTGATGTGGTGTAGATGGAGCTCCTGTTTAGCCCTGTGGTCCAGCCCTCTGGCCTGTATTCATTAAGTTGTTTGAGAAGGTCTCCCAATCAACAACCGCCCAGCCCCTGTCTACTGTACTGTAAATATCCCCCTCGATCAAAGCCATCATAATCATTATTGCTGTGGTCTGTTTTTTTTAATCCTGTGGGACATTCTAACCCACGTGGCGTCTTTGTAATGGAGGCTCGTGTGCTGAATATTCTCCAGACATTAACTTGTTGGATTAAAGGACAGGGAAGCAAGGTCAAACTGTCTCATTTCTGCATGGATGGACTGAACCTCAACACACACTCTGGAACAACCCAAACGGAACGCCATTTACTGCACTACATTTGACCAGCGCCCATGAAGCCACAGTATGAATGGCTGAATGGATAGAGGGTTGATAGAGCAAGATAAAAGACATGCCCAAATGATGTTGTGTTTTCATCAGTCAAGTCAGACATCAAAACATGTATTTCTAGACTGTTCTTTACAGACTTCCAGGAAGTCAACCATATTTAAAAAAGAAGGCATGTTGGGTTAATTCTTTAGATTTTGTGTTTTTTTTACATTGCTGCTCACCACCAAGTGTGGTAAAATTGCCAAGAATATTAAACCTTTGTGTTGGTCATATTCATAGAAATAAAACATGTCTAGACGTGTGAATGGGCTGCTCGTTTTCTTATTGTTGGGTGTTAACAAGCGAACAGCAGTATTTACTGCATTAAGAGGATCCAGTCAAAACTAGGTGAACTTTCTCCCTTTGATCTATGGCTCTAAAAAGAAAGTGTAGCATGAAGTGGAACCATAGTGTATGTAAGTATGTCTACACTGTTACATCCTGAACTGTGACTACATTTTTGATACAATGTATAAATTGTATAATTTATACTCTTCAGAATTGCTTAGTTTAGGGATATGAGGTTTGACGTAAATGCAATGGACATCTTCTGACAGTATCATCTTCTAGGAGTGTAAGGATGGTGTAAGGATTTTGTGCAATGCAATGCATGAGAAGTTTATAGGAGAGCAATGCTACACCATGGTTCAGCGTAAAATACCATAGCTGTCACGACTCAGGCCGGGTCAGAGCGTGATCAGTGCCCTGATTGACTGATTTGTTTAATGTGCCGCTTATTCCAATTTCCATGACATCATCATTCTTCAGTCACATGTCCTCATTGTGTTTTACCATTCACACCTCTTCTTCATTCCCTAATCAGTACGTGTTTTACTCTTGAATCCTTAGTAGTTTGTAGGCTACAGATTCTCTTATTTAATACTCCAAAGTAAGCCCTTCCCTGCACACCTTTGCTTTTTGTTCTTGTCAGCGGTTGATTGTTTTCAGTTTGTTTTTTGCTATAATTCAAAAACACTCCGAATGGACATGCCCATTTGCCTCCTTGCCTCCTCCCTATGACAGACATTACAATAGCATACGGTACATGAGAACGATGCCCCAAAAAGCTTTCATCTCTTTGACATCAAAGGTGACTCAGTGACTGCCAGGCACGGGGGGGAAGAGCCCTCCAGGAATTACAAGCTGCTAGCATCACCATGCCAAAGGTGCCAGCTTAAAAGTGCTAAAACGCTTAACTACTCAAGGTCTTTATCATACAGATATTAACATTCGTTCTCAGATTTATTTTTGGTACGAAGGAGAAAAGGATCAAAGTAGCATCCATTTGACCTTCTTAAATTGTTTTATATCTATTTTCTAATGTCATTGTTTCTTAATTTGAAGGTTATAGCCAATATGTAGCTGTTCCCTAACATCAATCACTTACAGATGTGGCCGAAATTAATGACAATTTTGGAGAATATTATTTAATCATGTAATGAAATAGTACTGAAATACTATTTGAGTTTACTTTCGGTTGAACAGCTAATAATATCTTGGTCTTTGTCCTATTGTCATGTGATGGCAGTGTTGTAGAAGGAGGGGGACCAGACAGTAGATGGTTTAGGTAATTTAAAGATTGCAGTCCAGGTTTGTACTAGTATGAAGTAATGGCAGGTGAGAAGTAGCGAGTGGCACAACAAATATATAAGTAGCTACTATGCTTTTAGAACACAGGCAGTTACAGAGACCCAGCTAGCATAGAGCTGGCGGTCCACAGGCGGACCAGCAGAGGCAGAGCTGGTGGTCCGCCAGGCGGTTTGCTCATCGTTTAACCAGCGGTCCACTGCCGGCCAAGAGGTCCACCGGCAGGTGAACAACGTTTTACACCTTGAAAAAAAGTCTAGAGTAAAAAAAGACAAGCTTTTTTCTTTAATATATATTTTAGAACTGAATTCAATTTGGAATTTTAAAATAAACTTCACTGTGTTTGTATTGTATTTGAATGTTGTTGTAACCAAATTTGTAAATAGTTAAAAATATTTTTCATTAGATAGATATCTAGAACATAAGACTAGCCTAGGATATAGCCCGTATACTCAGCCGATGGACTAACTGGAGCAACAGTATGAGTGCGTAGGATTCCCAGAGGACCTCTGTCTAAAACTCTGCTTACCCGCCGGAAGACCGCTCATTCGCCAACACTCCCGCTGGCGGACCGCCCGTTAAACGATGAGCAAAAAGCTAGTGGACCATCAGCTGTAACCGCCGGTGGTCCGCCAGCTCCATGTTTGCTGGGGAGTATGCATTTACCTCAACCAATAGATAAGAGGGCACAACGAATATAACTAGACACTATGATATTATAGCGACATAGATGCTTAACTGCATATACAGAGCGTATGCATAAACTCAAGCAACTAATAACAACTTTCACATTACTTACATTACGAAACACTCATCCCTGGATGTCTGCACCAACAATTCATACTTTGCACGTGACGTCACAACTACTGGCTGGCGGGCAAGAACATCGTTCTCCTAGCATCGAAACCTGTTAAGCTAGGGGATGTCGCCAGTTTTTACATACAACATTTGGTGTTTGATGGTGAAAACAACATGCCAGATAGTAATAATAATTCATACATCAATTAATTCATGCATGAATTCATGATATCTCATGTACCCTTACGGTAAAGTGTAACCAGTGTGCTTATTCTAACCAACAACTGGGACAATTTCATAGTGGTTGGTGTAAACCCGGACATTTTAGCTTAGGCAGGGTGTACATATTCAGATGAAGACTTCATCACAAGACAGAACAGATTAGCAAACGTTAGTGGGAAGCCAGCTAACTACTAGTAACACCTTTGCTTTGATTATGAAGGTATTCCTGTCTTTCAGTTACGACAGCTTTGGTAACTCTTAAAAGGTAGCTAGTATCCATACTTTTGTAGGCTTTCATTTTTTGTGCGGTGTACAGTAAGGTGACGGATTCTCGATAGATGTAAATATCTCAACTCCAAGTCTGGTAGAGACTTTGCAAGCTTCAAAGCAATGACAGTTACGACTATGTTAATCTTTTCATATTATCAAATTTGGTTGATTGATTGTATTATTTGAAATCCAAGCCGCAATTCCCCTGGCTGGCCACTGTTAGTCACCATTTTATCTGTGTTTCTTGCCCTCCAGGTATCCATGGTAATCACGTGACTGCAAAGTATGAATACAATTATCACAGGTAACAATGTATCAATGAACTGCGCCACTCCCCTGAAAAACAGAGCCTGTATAGGAACTTAATAGATAACAGCTGTATGTACTTAGCAATCAGATATAACAAGAACTTGATCTACTAGACTGAAACCTATCCATAGACACATAATATACAAACATAAAACCACAGTACATACGCACTGGCATTATCTATGAGAAACCCAATAAAACACAAACGAGAAATAAATGCATATAAATACAGAGTCCATATCTCAGTTCATGGCCACTCTGGGATGGCGTTACACCCATCTATACTTTTGTCTCAACTTCATGTTAATGGGTGACTGTACTCTGTAAAGGGTGGCATGTTTCTTTCTCCCAGGAAGCTATATGTTTATTTAGGCTGACCGGGTGGGACCTGTAATGCCTATTTTCCACTACAGGTCCGTGCCGTACCAGTTTGCATCCATCACGGTATGGATGGTGTTCCCATCTACATACTTCCCGCTTGGTAGCACGCCATACCATGGTCGCTCGGAGGAAAAAAATTTGGACAGTAGTACTGTCCGGGACCGAAGCGGTCTGCTGGGTGGGGTGACAAACAGATAACTTTTTGCATCATCAGAGGCATTATTCCAGGCCTACGATGGAAATATTTTTCATCTCGGGGACATGAGGGAGGGAAACACGGTCATTTGAAAATACTACCGGGTGTCTACGATACAAAGCTTAATGCTAATCGGTGAAGTACCCATTTAATTAATGCATCATTCACCTTAGTGTTGAAACTAAAATCTTTCCAATTCTATAAAGACATTCTAAACTGGTCTGGAGAATATTATTGATACCCTTTAGAAAATAGGTATTCAAACCTCTTTTCAGGGACCCCCAGATTTTGCCAGTCATCAAGCCTTTCATTAACAAATCAAGTGTGCCTGTTCAGAGCTACAAAACTCCGGAATCGATGACTGGCAATGTCTGAGGGTACCTGAGGAGAGGGTTGAATACCCATGCAGATATATGTAATGTTGTGGTTGGTAGAAGGAGGCAGAATGCAGGGTCTCCATGTAACTCTCTTTATTACAGTATTTAAACAAAAAAAAACAATAAACCTATGCCTTACTGGCATCTGATAAACACAGTACATGTAGTGGAGTGCAGCACAGAAGAGCTTGGTAGACATATCCAATAAACCTTTCACACGTCAGCAATCGCCTACAGTACAAATCATTGTACAGGCATGGAATAGCAATTACTAAACATCAGTAGATTTAAACTCCTTCAGAAATTACTTACTGTACATCACAGCACAGGCACGGATGGAAATAACTGAAATGTGTAACTCCTCTCCTCACAAGCACAGGGATCAAAGACACACATAGACAAGCAAGCAGAGGGAACAGTTATACAAACATTATATGGAAAACAAGGAGCAACTGGTGAACAATGATCTGGATAAACTAAGACAGGTGTGATGAAGTCCACTGAAGAAATGGGAGGGTGAAATGATCTTCCTGGCAGATAAGAAAGAAAACTAAAAGGCACAGTCCCTTATCCTAAGCTGTGACATAGCCCCCCCCAAGGTGCGGCTCCCAGACGCAGCCCCCAAAAGAGCAGAATTGCGCTCAAATCACCACCCACTGGCACAAAAATGGGCAGGGTGGAAGGGCAGAGCAAGGGGAAGGGCTCCCAGCACTGGCACAGGACAAGGTGTGGCCGGCACTGAAGAAGTTTTATTCTTAGTTTATTTTAATCATTATTTCACCAGGAAAGTTGACTGAGAACACTTTCTCATTTGCAGCAACACAAGGGAGAGGAGAACAAATGAGCCAATTGAGAGATAAGAATGATTAGGTTGCCATGATGATATGAGCGCCAAATTGGAAATGTGTCCAGGACACCGGGGTTAACACCCCTACTCTTACGAATATTGCCATGGGATCTATAGTGACCACAGAGAGTCAGGAATTATCTTTAGACCAGAGGAAAGAGTTTCCCCTACTGGCCTTCCAACACCACTTCCAGCAGCACTGGTCTCCCATTCAGGGACTAACCAGGCCCGACCCTGCTTAGCGTTATAAGCAAACCAGCTGTGCAATACAGGGCTCTATGCTGCTGGCTAAGAAGGGGGCAGTGCACCAATGCAGTCTCAGGAGCAGGTGGTGGTTCCTCTTCCTATGCTGCCAGCATCGTCTCGGCAGCTGGGGGCAGAGCCTCTTCCTAGGCTGCCGCCGTTCTCTTAGCAGCTGGGGGTGGAGCCTCTTCCTAGGCGGCCAGCATTGTCTCGGCAGCTGGGGGCAGAGCTTCTTCCTAGGCTGCCGCCGTTGTCTTGGAAGCTGGGGCCGGGCCTCTTCCTAGACCACTGGTGTGATGTAGGTGGAGTAGTGTCCCAGCTAGCCGGGCAGGTGGTGTGGTGTGCCCCGGGCAGGAGAACCCAAAGAGGTTGGATGACTGAAGACCCGGGCAGATGGATACATGGCCCGGGCAGGTGGTCACAGCCTCCGCAACCCGTTTAGTCCCCCAAAAAAAGGTTTTTGAAGGGAGCAAGGGAATCTCCCCATTGAGTTCATGGTGTCCATGCTGTCCTTACAGTATTAACAGCCTGTTGATCCTGCAACCTTTCATTTCTGGTGTATCTTTCTTTCCTCATTGTCTACTTGTTTAATGGTCACTCATTCGGTCATATGTTAAGCTAAACATTCTGAAGACAGATTCGAGGAGTAGTGGAAAATAAAAAGCATTTTAATAAGAAACCACCTGTGCAAAAACAAAACTGCCTTGAGGGGCAAAATATGCAAGAATCCTTATAATAGAAACTGTGACATTAAATGAAATATTTATATTGTACTGTAAAGTAGTTGAGAAATGCAGACGTTTCTCTTTTAATTAGTATCATAGGTGTCTTCAATCACATAGTCCAGCCCAAAATCTAGGAGGAAACTATTTTGTAAAACCGAATATGAAATATGAACGTATGAGAAGGCCAAGTATGTTTGGAGGGAAGTAAATTTTAAAATAGAATTATGTGAAATATGATCATATAAAGCACAGAGTAAGTAGAGTAAATTCTGATAGGGCGGGGGTTGGGGATGGTGGACGACTGTATAAATTGCTGACTCTCATCCCAGTGATTGCGAGTTCAAATTTAGATGAACACTTGTTGTGTTTTGTTCTCCAATCCAGTGCGATGCAGATGTGTTGCACATGTGTTGTTGTTGACAGGTGATTTTATGTAATGCTATCCCTAACCTTAATCCTAAATAACATCATGCCTAACCATAACCATTAGTAATCTCATGCCTAACCTTAACACTAACCTTAACTGTGAGCAAATATACACTCTCCTAAAGGCAAGGCAAGGCAAGGCAAGGCAAGGCAAGGCAAGGCAAGGCAAGGCAAGGCAAGGCAAGGCAAGGCAAGTTTATTTATATAGCACATTTCATACACAATGGCAATTCAATGTGCTTTACATAAACAGGAAAACATAAAAATTTAAAACAGATAAAATTAAAGCATTTAAAATAACAGTGAAACAGTTAGAAAAATAGTACAATTTAAGAAATAAAAAAGATTGAACGAACATGTAAAATATAGTGCAATCAGTTCGGACTTAGCACAGAGTTCATTCAGTAAAAGCGTAGCTAAACAGATGTTTTC